>REGL01003286.1:7224-22306 GCA_004194395.1 Aurelia aurita complex sp. Pacific
GAGTAGTGAAGGAAGGGAGATTTTTGGCATTTCGAGGTAGGCAGAGAACCCAATTTATTCCAATCAAAACTAATTGTGTCCTACACCACTCATGATAGAATAAGGTACCAAGCAGGCTAAGCAATAGACCTTTTAGCTATTCTGTAAAGAATCAGAATCGAACGCTATTTTGCTACATTTTGTAGAATTTTCGAATGTGCACAATAGTGATAGAAGCTCTATCGCCACTCGATCGAACGTCGCATATAAAAATGTATAAAAATAAGTTCGATCCAGGCTCCTTTATAGAATAGCTAAAAGGTCTATTAGCAATATCCTGATTCTGAATTTCTAATAATTTCACAACTGCATATTTACCTGTATCTATACACAATCAATACCACCAGTAACCATGACGATACAAAAAATGTTGTCCGGTACAAAAAGCCTAAGAGCCACAATGTGTATAAAAACATATCCACTGAATCACTGAAACCGATTACACCAGTCTCTAAAAGGATTGCTGGAATCCCAAACAACGGTAGTAGTAAATCAGCAGTAGCGAGGCACATCATAAATAAATCATCCGATTGTCGACGTGTTTTCGTTCCTAGAAAAAAAAATATAGATACTTAATCTTTTATCAAAAGTAACTCTCAAAAGCTTTTCATAATCACTTTCTTTAATGGTGGAGTTACCAATGGTAACTACTGAGTCTTTACATTTGTTACCAAATATCAAAAGGTGACATTTGTCTTCGTTAAGTTTCATGTAATTCTCATGATGGATAAGCGACATAACAAGTATAAACTATACATCATTCGATTTGTCATTAAATGGCGAGTATTTGTAAGCCAAAAATAATACAAATATCCAAAAAGTGTGCGTTATACATCTGAAAACATGAAAACTGGACCTTCCCCCTTCTAGAACCTCCTTCTCTCCCCAGGTAAGTTTCATTTAAATTTCAATGAGATTTTTGCATTCTCAACACATTAATCTANACCAATGGTAACTACTGAGTCTTTACATTTGTTACCAAATATCAAAAGGTGACATTTGTCTTCGTTAAGTTTCATGTAATTCTCATGATGGATAAGCGACATAACAAGTATAAACTATACATCATTCGATTTGTCATTAAATGGCGAGTATTTGTAAGCCAAAAATAATACAAATATCCAAAAAGTGTGCGTTATACATCTGAAAACATGAAAACTGGACCTTCCCCCTTCTAGAACCTCCTTCTCTCCCCAGGTAAGTTTCATTTAAATTTCAATGAGATTTTTGCATTCTCAACACATTAATCTAGCAAAGGGTGTCTCAAATCTCCTTTACATGGAAAGATTAACAACGGTACTTTCGAAAAGGTTATAAAACATCCGATCATCTATTTACTTTTTTATCAATCATTCAAAATGTATTTAATCAAAATAATAATAGGAGAACCTAAGTCAAAATACGACTTATAAAACGACTATAAAATACGACTATAAAACCAAACAAGATGAGGGAATTTTGTATTTGCCATGCGCGAATCAGGACAGGGAGTCAAGAATATGAGAACTACGGGCCATCTTCAATTTTTCTTCCAGAATTATACGTTCATGAAGGGACAATTGGGGCAACCAGAAGTGTTGCTTTATGTCATTTTCATTCAAACGTAGATAAAAGAAATCTCTAGGAAAGTTTTGTGATAAACAATGTTTTTTTTGTGATCAAAAACACAACTCAAACAAAAGGGAAACACAAAGACAGTGGAATGTCCACGGGGACTTCAGGAATTGTTATGACAGGGAGCTCTCCTGCAGAGGGCAGATTGCATTCAGTGATCACAGATACATTTTCTGTGAAATCTAAAATTATTAGGTACTGACGGATTTTACGAGAAGCAAGCTTAGTTATGCTTTAAAGCTCCCTCAAAATCTCATACTGTTCAGTGACGGATCCAGGGTGGGTCCACTGGGTCCCTGGACCCACTTAAAGAAATCAAAGTTTGGCTATTAATAGAAAGTTCACCGTCTTTTTGACAATAGGTTATGCAGTCACAATCTTTTCTGAGTGAAATAGATTTTGAAAAANATGGGCGAGTCAACTTCCTTTCAAACAAGGATCAACCAAAACAATAAGTTCACTTAAACCATTAGTAATGACGCAATAAACCATCAACTAAAATCATGTGAGCACAATGTGACTTCTTTTGTTATATTATGCAAATTTATGACGCAAACCTTTTGACCAGCGGAAAATAACAATGAATAACAATAAAATATGCGTGGACCAGGAACGAAGCTCGGGTGCTTCCTAATAAGCCCTCGCTTCGCTCGCGCAAAAACCAAACATGACGAGGGAATTTTGTATTTGCCATGCGCGAATCAGGACAGGGAGTCAAGAATATGAGAACTACGCGCCATCTTCAATTTTTCTTCTAGAATTATACGTTCATGAAGGGACAATTGGGGCAACCAGAAGTGTTGCTTTATGCCATTTTCATTCAAACGTAGATAAAAGAAATCTCTAGAAAAGTTTTGTGATAAACAATGTTTTTTTTGTGATCAAAAACACAACTCAAACAAAGACAGTGAAATGTCCACGGGGACTTCAGGAATTGTTATGACAGGGAGCTCTCCTGCAGAGGGCAGATTGCATTCAGTGATCACAGATACATTTTCTGTTAAATCTGAAATTATTAGGTACTGGCAGATTTTACGAGAAGCAAGCTTAGTTATGCTTTAAAGCTCCCTCAAAATCTCATACTGTTGTATGGTGTAGTTTTTTTGCAAAATTAGTTTTAATCAAGGTGTTTTTGGTAGGAATCGCGGCCTTGTTGCGGGTGTTTCCCTCGCAGAATGCAGAACAGAACAGATACATTTTCTGCCCTTACAACTATTTTCCAGAGCTAATGAAGTATACCAGAAGATAGCATAATCATTTCTTGAATCATTCTGAAAGTTTCGTACTGTTACATGGTGTAGTTTATTTTATAGAATTATTTTTAATCAAGGTGTTTTTGGTCGTTTTTGGTAGGAATCGCGGCCTTGTTGCTGGGTGTTTCCCTTGCAGAATGCAAAACAGAACAGATATATTTTCTGCGCTTAAAAATATTTTCCGGAACTAATGAAGTATACCAGGAGATAGCATAATTATTCCTTGAATCATTCTGAAAAAATCGTACTGTTACATGGCGTAGTTTTTTTTATAGAATTATTTTGAATCAAGGTGTTTTTGGTAGGAATTGCGGCCTTGTTGCTGGGTGCTTCCCTTGCAGAATGCAAAACAGAACAGATATATTTTCTGCGCTTAAAAATATTTTCCGGAACTAATGAAGTATACCAGGAGATAGCATAATTATTCCTTGAATCATTCTGAAAAAATCGTACTGTTACATGGTGTCGTTTATTTTATAGAATTATTTTCAATCAAGATGTTTTTGGTAGGAATTGCGGCCTTGTTGCTGGGTGTTTCCCTTGCAGAATGCAAAACAGAACAGATAAATTTTTTGCTCTTAAAAATATTTTCCGGAACTATTGAAGTATACCAGGAGATAGCGTAATCATTCTTTGAATCATCCTGAAAGTTTCATACTGTTACATGGTGTCGTTTATTTTATAGAATTATTTTGAATCAAGGTGGTTTTTGGTCGGAAGTTGTTCGTTGTTGGATCGGGTGTTTCTCCTACGAAATGCATATTAACAGGTAGATAACTTAGAAATATCGTAGGAAATATTATCTAAATCAAGTTTTTCGTTGAAACTGACTTCTGCTTTCCATATCTGTTTATTTCTTAAATATGAATTGGGCGATAGACAAAAATTGTACGTGACATAATTTGGTTGATAGCCCATGACTATATTTTTGCTGCGGACGGAGCGCTTTGGTCAGCGGTATACAAAGTTCCCTCATCTTAAACCAAACAAAGAAGAATTCAATTGAAGAAAAAAGAAAGAACTTGTCTAACTTTTTTGAGAAAACTGATAAATAGTTAAGCTAAGCTAAACTCTACAAAATTGAATCTTTTTCGAAAATATTCAAAAATCTGGCACATTTATTTTCAGACCCCTGCATAAATTCCTCTAAAAGTTTCAGACCGCAATAAATTTACCCTAAAAATTTTCAGACCCCTCCTCATTTGCTTCCGCCCCGGTCCCTGCAATTTTTTATGACTGCTCCCTTACCTCCCCGTATGTGCATGTCCTGTGAGTGTCATTGCCGAGGTCATTGCAAGTTTTGATGTACATAAAGTACATAACAAGTTTTAATAAAAGCCAGCCACAAGATTTCAGTCGACTCGCGGCAAGTTCAGCTCTAACTACACTACACAGGGCAGCACAGCAAGAAGCCTTGCATCATAAAACTCGAACTCGACTCCAACTTACCTATCGAAAAGATGAACCAACCATTTCCCAAGACTCCTATCACAAGTATAATACAAAAGTAGCAAATCAGCACAATGGCCACTTCGATGGAAAGCAAAAAGCGTAAACTCATCTTTGCTAATGCTTAGTGATGGATAAATCAACATGAGAGATTTTGTTCTTCAGATTTTTCCAGATCAGAATTTGAAAGTTCAACACCTGCCTTATCTCATCTTTCGAAGTAAACAAAATATGATTGGTTGGGCGTTGTGAAATAGCCCGTCAGGTTATTTGATTATGTGATTGTTAAGGCATTGTTATGTGATTGTTTATGTATTGTGCCTATTGTGTCGGTTGCCTTTTCAAGACAAAATGGTTGCATAGTGACAAACAAGATCAATTTCCGGGTGTAAACAAGGTAAGGTTCAAATCCTTACTGGTTGCCAGAGCATGCGGAAGTCATCCAATTTCATGCTTGTCAGCCAATGAGATCACCGCTTTCTAGCCCCTGGAGACAAAATCGGTCGTTTGAGGTAAATTTGCTTGTACCCTCACTAAAACTGAAATGGATTTCATATTTCTATGGACTTCAGCCATTTGCAATTTTTTTAATAAATCAGTTGTGGGGATGTTCGTCCAGAGTTGTGTACATGTTTAGGCACATAGCTTGTTTGGGGCCGGAGCTGCGTTCATTTTCCGGTCGAAGAATATATACCTTCGTTGAAATATCCATATAAATCGCTACAAATGAGATATACAGATAGGAATTTCAGCAATTATGCATACTGACCTGAGCAATAACCCAAACTCCTTCACTGCTATCATATCGTAAAATTGGAGGCAATTTCTAATGATTTCTGGCAGAGATATCATTTGAGCCTAAGCTTGTCCTCGCTTAAAACTCATTCCATTGCACTTAAAAAGTTATGGTAAAATTCTAGAGCTGAATAATGCACTTACCCATGACTCAGGCAGCAGTTTGACTTTTATACATTAGCAAATTTTTATAAGAAACAACCAGTTGTGGGCGAATTGCAAAAACTTTCCTCGGTCCATATTTTTCTCTGCACAGTCGACTGTGATCCAGGGAGTGGAAGAAATACCAAAACACGAAGTTTCAAAATTCAAATTTATTTCATGCCCATACCATTAAAAAGGCTAGTGTAAAATTATATGGCATATTTCTTTGAATTGGATGGCTTGAAAGGAACTTATGTTACTTTGCTATAAATCTGCCGTGAAAATTTTTTGATATCTTGATTTTTTTCAAAATGGCAGCAATTTAACTATTTTTGAAAAGATTCATGGAAAATTTTGAAAAAATATAAATCATCGTAAATCCTAAACTAAGAGGGGAAACATTATATAACTTAAAAGAAAACCATAGTTAATGAAGGCCTACAACATGGTGGCAAGCAGAAATTTGTAGCTTTCTAGTTTAAAAAAAAAAAAAAAAAAAAAAAAAACATCATAGCCTCAATTTAATAAATGCTGCCATCTTGAAACTAAGGAAGATTTCAATAAATTGCCACTGTAGATTTACAGCAAAAAACTCGAAGTTCCTACCAAGCCATTTATTTCAAAGAAAACTGCAATAGAATTTTACAACCAACCTTTTTAAAGATTTGAGCCCTATGTTTTGAATGATGCATTTTTATATCACCCAACTCAAACAGGCAATCATATGTACCCAAAAGAAGAAATGTCCACGGATAAGATCCTAAAAAGGATCACTGACTGGTGCTTGGATTTGTTTTTTTTTGTACATGCATTTTGACTGAAAAAAGTTAATCCCCCATGCTGTCTGTATTGAAATCCTGTTCAATTTTCAGCTTTAAAATGTGTGCCTAAAAAAACTACTACGCTATTTCCATGAATCAGGAGACTCCGCCAAACTGTAAGCAGTGTGTTTCCTTGTCATGTTTGTTACATGTGTCAATTTTCAAGTCTCTAGCACATGTAGTTAATTCCGACTGCACAGTCCACCCCTGAGTTACTTGATTCGTAATATTGGATGTCAAGTTTGATTTTCTCGAGAAATTGTGAAGAGAGGCAACATCATTTTTGATTATTTGATCTTTGCCGGCTTCCCTATCTAGCGTCTATTCCATTATCTTAGGTTAGAGCAGAGTCAAATCAACTTTACATGTGCGTGAGTCTTGGCTAGATTAGACTCGTCGTTGTTTGATGGTCTGAAACTAGCTGTTAACGAAGTTAAGTAAGTGCTGCTCAGGCATAGGCGTGGGAGACAGGGGGCGCGCCCCAACATTGGAAAATTTTGCAACAATCAGCCATGATCGAGCAGAAATCCGTCTTAAGTAGGGCAAAATTTTCTTAAACAATGGGTCTTTAATGGATATTAATTTGTCTTGAAAGTCTCGCTTTCATCAAAGGTAACTGGGACTCATTGTAATTAGTCTGCAAACTGCCAGTCAAGGATAGCTGATTAGACTCCTTGTTTAATGGTCTGAAATTAATTAATTAGTTTCATTACGCTTCGTTTGATGATCTGTTGCTACCAAACTACCATATAGTAGTTTCGGAAACCATAGTAGAAAAGCTGACTAGCTTTTGGATTTCAAATATCTATATGTTGCATATTCATATTCAGTTCATAACAGGTAAGGAAACTAACCACATCACTGCAAATAAAATGCTACTTCATAAGAGAATGGCATGAAATGAGTTCAAAATTAAATATTTGAAGACCAGACATGAATTGATCAACAGGCGAGTTTGATGTCAGCTCTTTGACGACTATCGTGTGATTATCAAAAAGAATAGCTGACTGGTCTGATTAAACTCCTTGTTTAATGGTCTGAAATGAATTAATTTGAAACCACTGGCAAATGAAATGCTACTTCATTAGACAATGACATGAAGTGAGTTCAAAATTAAATATTTGAAGAAAAGACATGAATTGATCAACAGGCGAGTTTGATGTCAGCTCTTTGACGACTATCGTGTGATGATCAAAAAAGAATACCTGACTGGTCTGATTAGACTCCTTGTTTAATGGTCTGAAATTAATTAATTAGTTTCATTACGCTTCGTTTGATGATCTGTTGCTACCAAACTACCATATAGTAGTTTCGGAAACCATAGTAGAAAAGCTGACTAGCTTTTGGATTTCAAATATCTATATGTTGCATATTCATATTCAGTTCATAACAGGTAAGGAAACTAACCACATCACTGCAAATAAAATGCTACTTCATAAGAGAATGGCATGAAATGAGTTCAAAATTAAATATTTGAAGACCAGACATGAATTGATCAACAGGCGAGTTTGATGTCAGCTCTTTGACGACTATCGTGTGATTATCAAAAAGAATAGCTGACTGGTCTGATTAAACTCCTTGTTTAATGGTCTGAAATGAATTAATTTGAAACCACTGGCAAATGAAATGCTACTTCATTAGACAATGACATGAAGTGAGTTCAAAATTAAATATTTGAAGATAAGACATGAATTGATCAATAGGCGAGTTTGATGTCAGCTCTTTGACGACCATCGTGTGATTATCAAAAAAGAATACCTGACTGGTCTGATTAGACTCCTTGTTTAATGGTCTGAAATGAATTAATTTGAAATCACTGGCAAATGAAATGCTACTTCATTAGACAATGACATGAAATGAGTTCAAAATTAAATATTTGAAGATAAGACATGAATTGATCAAAAGGCGAGTTTGATGTCAGCTCTTTGACGACCATCGTGTGATTATCAAAAAAGAATACCTGACTGGTCTGATTAGACTCCTTGTTTAATGGTCTGAAATTAATTAATTTGAAATCACTGGCAAATGAAATGCTACTTCATAAGAGAATGACATGAAGTGAGTTCAAAATTAAATATTTGAAGATAAGACATGAATTGATCAACAGGCGAGTTTGATGTCAGCTCTTTGACGACCATCGTGTGATTATCAAAAAGAAATACCTGACTGGTCTGATTAGACTCCTTGTTTAATGGTCTGAAATGAATTAATTTGAAACCACTGGCAAATGAAATGCTACTTCATTAGACAATGACATGAAGTGAGTTCAAAATTAAATATTTGAAGATAAGACATGAATTGATCAACAGGCGAGTTTGATGTCAGCTCTTTGACGACTATCGTGTGATTATCAAAAAAGAATACCTGACTGGTCTGATTAGACTCCTTGTTTAATGGTCTGAAATGAATTAATTTGAAATCACTGGCAAATGAAATGCTACTTCATAAGAGAATGACATGAAGTGAGTTCAAAATTAAATATTTGAAGATAAGACATGAATTGATCAACAGGCGAGTTTGATGTCAGCTCTTTGACGACTATCGTGTGATTATCAAAAAAGAATACCTGACTGGTCTGATTAGACTCCTTGTTTAATGGTCTGAAATGAATTAATTTGAAATCACTGGCAAATGAAATGCTACTTCATAAGAGAATGACATGAAGTGAGTTCAAAATTAAATATTTGAAGATAAGACATGAATTGATCAACAGGCGAGTTTGATGTCAGCTCTTTGACGACTATCGTGTGATTATCAAAAAAGAATACCTGACTGGTCTGATTAGACTCCTTGTTTAATGGTCTGAAATGAATTAATTTGAAATCACTGGCAAATGAAATGCTACTTCATAAGAGAATGACATGAAGTGAGTTCAAAATTAAATATTTGAAGATAAGACATGAATTGATCAACAGGCGAGTTTGATGTCAGCTCTTTGACGACTATCGTGTGATTATCAAAAAAGAATACCTGACTGGTCTGATTAGACTCCTTGTTTAATGGTCTGAAATGAATTAATTTGAAATCACTGGCAAATGAAATGCTACTTCATAAGAGAATGACATGAAGTGAGTTCAAAATTAAATATTTGAAGATAAGACATGAATTGATCAACAGGCGAGTTTGATGTCAGCTCTTTGACGACTATCGTGTGATTATCAAAAAAGAATACCTGACTGGTCTGATTAGACTCCTTGTTTAATGGTCTGAAATGAATTAATTTGAAATCACTGGCAAATGAAATGCTACTTCATTAGACAATGACATGAAGTGAGTTCAAAATTAAATATTTGAAGATAAGACATGAATTGATCAACAGGCGAGTTTGATGTCAGCTCTTTGACGACTATCGTGTGATTATCAAAAAAGAATACCTGACTGGTCTGATTAGACTCCTTGTTTAATGGTCTGAAATGAATTAATTTGAAATCACTGGCAAATGAAATGCTACTTCATTAGAGAATGACATGAAATGAGTTCAAAATTAAATATTTGAAGACAAGACATGAATTGATCAATAGGCGAGTTTGATGTCAGCTCTTTGACGACTATCGTGTGATGATCAAAAAAGAATAGCTGACTGGTCTGATTAGACTCCTTGTTTAATGGTCTGAAATGAATTAATTTGAAACCACTGGCAAATGAAATGCTACTTCATAAGAGAATGACATGAAGTGAGTTCAAAATTAAATATTTGAAGATAAGACATGAATTGATCAACAGGCGAGTTTGATGTCAGCTCTTTGACGACTATCGTGTGATGATCAAAAAAGAATACCTGACTGGTCTGATTAGACTCCTTGTTTAATGGTCTGAAATTAATCAATTTGAAATCACTGGCAAATGAAATGCTACTTCATTAGAGAATGACATGAAGTGAGTTCAAAATTAAATATTTGAAGATAAGACATGAATTGATCAACAGGCGAGTTTGATGTCAGCTCTTTGACGACCATCGTGTGATTATCAAATAGAATAGCTGACTGGTCTGATTAGACTCCTTGTTTAATGGTCTGAAATTAATCAATTTGAAACCACTGGCAAATGAAATGCTACTTCATAAGAGAATGGCATGAAGTGAGTTCAAAGTTAAATATTTGAGCATATGCCACTACTTTTTAATTCATAGCTCAAATCATGCCAGCTACATTCAAAATAAGTAAGTTATACTTCTGAGAAACAGGACGCCAGAAACCGGGAGCGGGATGTCCAAGTTGTATGTAACGAAGCGCACCGAAAGCAGCTGATCTCAAAATAAATTAAATAATTTTGTTTTCTTTTCTCACGTGTCTCTTGTATTCCCGACAACTTAGCAAATAACTTCCTTCTCCAAAACCTCAACGTCTTTTCCTTCCTCCTTGCTCTCGTTCACCTAATCACACAATCATATTTTCATGTCTCGTTCCAGGCCGCTCACAATCTTTCTCAATTTATTTTCTCATCTCATCTTCGCATATGCAATAAAATTTGAAAACCTCATGACCTCTCAGGAATCTATATTAAGCCGAAGTTCAGAAACAAACGCAACATTACGTAGCATCTGCTATCACTGTACTGGTTGCTTGAAGTCCCTAAGTAAAAGAGCGGGTCAGTTATGTTGCCATTGTTTTCATCGATCGAGAACATCAGATACAACAGGTTACATCTAGAAACACCCACCCCCCCCCTAGCTGAGCTTACTGTTGCTCCACTAATAAATAAATAAATGAATATATAAATAAACAAATAATGAAACTAAATTCCAGAAAGTTGTCACTTCATCAGTTTGACTTGCTTGTTTTTTTTTATCATTAGCATCTTCTGAGCTAGAGTAGTGTCGCCCATTATGCCCATGTCGTCACGAAGTTCTGAGTTAGATCCAACAGGAGCAATTAATGAAAAAAACCAAATAGCCAGGTTATATAACCAACTAATGGAGAAGAAGATCAAAAAGTATTGACTTTTTATGTAAACTGTTTAAACTGATTTTAGAAGATTTAAAGTTCATTCCAAAAATAAGTCCTGTCAGCTCTTTGACGACTGTCGCGTGATTATCAAAAATATATTGCTTCAACAACAAAGACAATATCTAGAGTAGCGTCGCCCATTATGGCCGGTCGCCCATTATGGCCGGCTAGCAAGAGAGATTAAATTTCAGGGGACTGACGACTAGTAATAAAATTGCAATTGCGCGAAAAATCTTCGCTGACATCTGTTTTATCCTGATTTGACCTTCACTGAAGTTTCAGTTAATTTGCATTGAAACCCAACGAGATGGTTTTTGCATGTCTCTAATTGATTCTTTCAAGTATTGAAATTTTATGATTCTATTTACATTCCGTCCTCCTTTTTTGTTCGTTCGGCACCTTGCGATTTGAAATTTTTGAAATGTGTTTTGATTTTTCAGAAGTCCTGTCTCTTGAGAGGAAATCTACAATGAAACCAAAGCAAAGTGACTTCTGATTCATATTTAAGATTATGAAGTCTGAGTGCTGCTAATTGCTAATTTCATCGCCCATTATGCCCATCAGTTTGCCAGAGAAGTTTCCAATCGCTTCAAAATATCAAAATGCAACAATTATTAAGAAAAACACCAATTTGGGTTAAAATCTTACTTACTGACTTGGAAAATCATCGAAACCCCAAAAAACGCAGCATTATATTAAGTCTGTTTTTCATTTTAGAAACGATGCCAAAACTCATCCATCCATGCACAAGAGATCAGGCATGATTTAGAACTACTCGAAGCGTGTATTTCAATTGCCAAAACTCGAAGTTTAGGTTAATTCTGATTGATATTTTTGGGTTTAAAGTACCAAATGATAAACAAAGTACAGTAGATAAAGCTGTTTTTCTTATTAAAACTTTTCACCGGAGAGTAGTATTTATTGTTTCTC
This sequence comes from Aurelia aurita complex sp. Pacific, assembly GCA_004194395.1. Taxonomy (NCBI): domain Eukaryota; kingdom Metazoa; phylum Cnidaria; class Scyphozoa; order Semaeostomeae; family Ulmaridae; genus Aurelia; species Aurelia aurita complex sp. Pacific. The sequence continues at coordinate 19,216 of REGL01003286.1, forward strand.
CTGCGGCCATAATGGGCGATNCCCCAAAAAACGCAGCATTATATTAAGTCTGTTTTTCATTTTAGAAACGATGCCAAAACTCATCCATCCATGCACAAGAGATCAGGCATGATTTAGAACTACTCGAAGCGTGTATTTCAATTGCCAAAACTCGAAGTTTAGGTTAATTCTGATTGATATTTTTGGGTTTAAAGTACCAAATGATAAACAAAGTACAGTAGATAAAGCTGTTTTTCTTATTAAAACTTTTCACCGGAGAGTAGTATTTATTGTTTCTCCTGCGGCCATAATGGGCGATGCTAGAAGAAAACGACGTTTTTACCCCCTCCTTTAAAATCTGCTAAAATCAGTATAAAGAGTTTAGGTAAAAAATCAATACTCTGTTATCTTTTTCTCCATTAGTTGGTGATATAATCTGGCTATTTGGTTTTTCCATTAATTGCTCTTTTTGGATCTAATTCAGAAATTCGCGACGACATGGGCATAATGGGCGACACCACTCTAGTCGGGGGATTAGGTTGATCGAAAAAAAATCTTGTTGCCTTTAAGGTATCAGCTAGGACAATTCCCCCTTCCTGTTTATGGTTTGCGATAAAAAGCCAAATAACTGGATTTTCCGCCAAAGTTCCCATACTGAGCCCTCAACAATAAATTTTGTTATACCACTACTTTTTAATTCATTGCTCATATCATGCCAGCTACATTCAAAATAAGCAAGTTATACTTCTGAAAAACAGGACGCCAGAAACTGGAAGCGGGATGTCCAAGTTGTATGTAACGAAGCGCACNGACACCACTCTAGTCGGGGGATTAGGTTGATCGAAAAAAAATCTTGTTGCCTTTAAGGTATCAGCTAGGACAATTCCCCCTTCCTGTTTATGGTTTGCGATAAAAAGCCAAATAACTGGATTTTCCGCCAAAGTTCCCATACTGAGCCCTCAACAATAAATTTTGTTATACCACTACTTTTTAATTCATTGCTCATATCATGCCAGCTACATTCAAAATAAGCAAGTTATACTTCTGAAAAACAGGATGCCAGAAACTGGAAGCGGGATGTCCAAGTTGTATATAACGAAGCGCACCGAAAGCAGCTGATCTCAAAATAAATTAAATTAATTTTGTTTTCTTCTCTCACGTGCCTCTTGTATTCCCAACAACTGAGCAAATAACTTCCTTCTCCAAAACCTCAACGTATTTTCCTTCCTCCTTGCTCTCGCTCACCTAATCACACAATCATATTTTCATGTCTCGCTCCAGGCCGCTCGCAATCTTTCTCAATTTATTTTCTCATCTCATCTTCGCATATGCAATTAAATTTGAAAACCTCATGACCTCTCAGGAATCTATATTAAGCCGAAGTTCAGAAACAAACGCAACATTACGTAGCATTTGCAATCACTGTACTGGTTGCTTGAAGTTCCCAAGTAAAAGAGCGGAGATAGATGAAGCGAGCTGGTCAGTTATGTTGCCATAGTTTTCATCGATCGAGAACATCAGATACAGCAGGTTACACTTAGAAACACCCACCCCCCCCCCTAGCTGAGCTTACTGTTGCTCCACTAGTAGATAAATAAATAAATAAATAAATAAATAAATAAATAATGAAACTAAATTCTACAAAGTTGTCACTTCATCAGTTCGACTTGCTTGCTTTATTTGATCATCAGTATCTTCTGAGCTACTTTGACGCATTGGTCTTTTATCGATGTTATGTCCTTTCGGAGTTTCATGCCCTCCAATTCTTGTATGCTGCGTATATAAAGAGAAGATTTTACAGTATGATTTACGATACAGAATTTAAGAATAGCTTTAAATAACGGACTCATCGTAATAAACCCATGAACGCAACATTAAACACTGTGATATATGAAGAGAATCTGTACGTAAGCATAAACCCATGAACGCAACATTAAACACTGTGATGTATGAAGAGAATCTGTACGTAAGCTAATACCGGGTGTGTCAATAAAGCAATAGACCTTTCAGCTATTCTGAAAAGAATCAGAATCGAACGCTATTTTGCTACATTTTGTAGAATTTTCGAATTTGCACAATAATGATAGAAGCTCTATCGCCACTCGATCGAACGTCGCATATAAAAATGTATAAAAATAACGTTCGATCCAGGCTCTTTTATAGAATAGCTAAAAGGTCTATTCCTGTTTAAAAGGCCATGGCTCCCTGGAAATCAAGACAACGATACTGGCAAATATATAATCTAATGGTAGACATGTTAAAATCTACGTTAAAATTTACCTGACTGAAATCGGCCACTCCGTTCTGCAATTATGAGGGATTTTCTCCATAAAGCCTCTTCAAAAAACCTTCAAAACGTGCCCAAAATTACGACAAAATGTCCCTAACATTCCTGCCGTACGCGGGCCTCACAGAAATGACTTTTACACGTTTTTGTGCTTGTTATTCTTTTGAGAGCATGAAACCGTCCCGTATACTGTTATGCTCTTAAGAATGACTTGCTCATACTCTAGACGGATAAAACGCATGTAATTACTGTAAGGCAGAAAATGTTTTCGCGATTTTAGACACATTTTGAAGGTTTCTTGAAGGGCCTTCTCGAGAATTCCCTCATAATTTCAAAATGGAATGGCCGATTTCAATCAGGTAAATTTTAAAATAGATTTGAACGTGTCCACCATTAAATGGTATATTTGCAAATATCATCGTCTTTATATCCATGAAGCAGTAACCTTTCAAACAGAGAAGGTATTTGACTCACCCGGTACAAGGAGCGAGTACCATTTTGTGTGCTCTTGATTGCTTGATTTTCACGATTAACTTTATGTCTCAATTCTAAATCAATTTTCCGAAGGCTCGTTCTTCCATCGAACCCTAAGATCCACAGTTAAAACATTTCTTCACCTCAAAAACTCCTATTAAAATTCTTCAGTCAATTCTTTATCAAAATACAAAACACTTACCATTGGCAGCCTTCCATAGCGTTTTTCATTTTCTTCACTGTTTGAAATCAAGAAAAAATCTTTATTTTGTCTCGACCTATGATATTACGTTGTTCGTGGATCCTGTTTCTAAGTTTTGCAGAGATGTGCTGTACGAGTAATGTAGTGAG
>REGL01003287.1:3196-17756 GCA_004194395.1 Aurelia aurita complex sp. Pacific
TCCCCTATCCTCCTGTATTGCTCTGAGGTTTGGGGAGCATTCGGTTATCTTGATTATGAAAAATGGGACAGTAACCCTATCGAAAAAGCACACCTATCATTCTGTAAACATATCCTTGGAGTAAACAGATCCACTACCAATAATTTGGTTCGAGGTGAACTTGGAAGATATCCATTAAAAACTACAATAGACTGTAGATATATTTCCTTCCTGCAACACATAAAAAGTATGCCCCAAAACAGTTTAGTTTATCAAGCATTAATTACAAATAACGAGTTAGATAGTAATATTAACTTTACTACACATCTGAATAATATTGAAGCCTCAACTAATTCACCTAATATTTTAAAGATGACAAAAAATCAAGTAAAAAGTACCATGAAATCATCTTATAGCAGAATATGGAAGTCCCGAATTCAAGAAACAGGCAAAAGTAAATTTCTTACTGATCTTAAGAAAGACATTTCCTTTGAACCATATCTTACCTCAGCACCAACTCGCAATGAAAGAATTTTAGTCACCAAATTACGAACTAGTGATCATGACCTAGAGATTGAAAAAGGCAGACACCACAGACCAATCATACCAAGGGAAAATAGACTCTGTAAATTTTGTAGCAATAACCAAATTGAAGACGAAACACATTTTATTTTCGAATGCACCCAGTATGAACCCCAAAGATCAAATTTCCTACTAAAATGTTATGATCTATTCCCAAGTACCAAGCTATTAGGTAACCAAGATCTCCTCCAATTCATTTTCATGAACCCCAACCCTCAACTCCTTTTGGATCTAATATCTTATATCCATGATATTTCGAGCATCCGTTCCAAACTCAACTTAACCCCTGCGCCTCCAGATTAAAAACTGATTACTTTAGCTTACGATTAATTATTTTAAATTCGCTGTTGCTGTTTTGTTATGTTATCTTCGTAGATTAAGCTTTTGGTGCAATATGCCATGTATAACTTTATATCTATTGATGAATTATAGAAAAAAAATCACGACAACCATCTTTGGGGATGATTGGGGGTCGGGACCCTCCCTTGCTCCCCCGCCCTTGCTATGCTACTGTTCTCTGGATTCAGCTTGATGCAACTGATGTGTAACTGAACGCTGAAAAAACTTGTTCGATTCATTTATCAGCCGAAACCTTATAACTGTATGATAAATTTTAGTATGAGAATGCTCACATCTAGGTATGCTTTTTTCTATATTTCTACCAAGCATCCGAAGGACATCCGAAGGTAGTGTATGCACTTTGAGAAGCTAAGTTTATCGAAGCAAATTAGACAAAATCATTTAATATTTTGCACTTCTTTGTTACATCAATAACGTCATTAATGTGAATGATGTCATATACAGGGTGTCTCAGAAAAATTGTTCGACGTTTGATTAAATGTTGAAAAATAACGATAAAAGGTACAGGCTCCTGGTTATACATCCCTGTTTTTAAAATTTTAAATTAAATTTAGACGCCAGAATCTTGCGAATCCGCTAAAAATTCATGGAGTTACAAGCTTTTGAAGTTCAAGTTTGTACGAAAGCTGAAACCAGACGCCTCTAACTGAATTGTTTTTCAAAAAGACGTCCTAAAATCGATGCAAAAGAAGGCTATCCAATGTTTTACCTCTCCTCCATATAAGAGCAAACCAAGTAGGACTTCCAAAGTTATCTAATTCTTGTAATCGTTGCCAAAATTTACTTAAGACTGCAAGTATCTTATAACACGGAATGAAAACTTAATCAGTGAGAGATGGGGCAATTCTAAATTGTGCTGAACAGGATTCCTCCAAGCATCCATAACCTTGATTTATTGTTATAGACAGCTACTTTATCGAAAGTGCTTTTCAAGTTACATTTGATTTGCTTTGAATAAACGAGATTCTCTACTTTCACTAAATATGCAATTTAGGGGCGTCTGGTTTCAGCTTTCGCACAAGCTTGAACTTCGAAAGCTTGTAATTCCGTGAATATTTAGCCGATTTGATAGCTTCTGGTGTCTGAAATTAATTTAAAATCTCAGCATTATGGTTATCTTACCATGGAGCCCGTTCAGTATTTCGTTATTTTTTCATATATAATCAAACGTCGAACAATTTTGTTGGGACACCCTGCATATTACATTTTGCTGATATCAGCAAATATGAAAAATTTATATTAATATTTTCTGACGCAAGTTTCGTGCCCTATAAAACTCGAACACAGCTGCACTGATCCTCGCGAAACTTTCCAAATATCTTCGTCTTCTCTGTACACGGTCCAATTGAGATTTTTTCCTTAAATTTGCCCCCAAACCAGGGTAAGGGGCAAATTCGGTGAAATCAAAGGATCCACGGAATCTTCTTGCCATTGTTTTAAGTATACAGACAGACATGTTACAGGGAAATTATCTTTAGGCTCATCAAACTTGGCGGACCATTAGTACATTGGAGCTGTGTCCTACTCCCAATTTTCTTTTTTAAAAGAGGCTAGGAGGAGAGGGCAGAATTACACAGAACGATTTCTTTTCCAGCAAAGACATCGTTGGCTGGAGAGTAGAGAACAGGAGAGTTTGAATGGGGGTTTCGAATGAGAAAGGGAGATTTTTTACAATAAAATTTACAAAGTAGCAACAACAGTTAAACTAGAATATGAAAATAATTATGTGTCGTTCGTGGCGAGAAAAGGCACAAGGTCATCGAATTCCCACTACGAACGACTCTTACACAATAATTTAATACAAGAATGCTATTTAATTTAATAAACAAAAATGTACACTGCGAACCTATAAGGAAGGTATACCAGGTTCGTCAAAGAAATATTTCTCTAACTCGAGATCACAAGGCTCCTGCCGGGTGTCTCAGAAAAAAGTACCCCGTTTTGACAGAAAATAGGGAAAAAACAGTTATATATCGTTACTCTCCGAGATCACAGCTAAATTCAACAATCTTCAACCTAGATGCACATACCTTGCATTTAAAGATATTACACCAAACACCGGAGATACAAGTTTGCAAAGTCAAAATTTACAGTGCACCCAAACCATAGGTTTTGAAAAAGGACCCAGCCATGATTTGTGTCAAAGACAGTTTCTAAAGCACCTGTATACTTTATTTTGCAGTTTTTTGCTTTTGAAAAGAATAAAAGACGCACGGGCATGACGATAAAGAAAAATATAATAAAAATGTGGTAAAAATGATAAAGTCGTGCCACATCTCCGAAGTAAGCGTGCATGTGCTCCCTTCCTTGTCTTTGATACAAAACACTTGGGATGGAATGCAACGCAAGGACCGATTCCGCTAAAGAAAAGTCATTCCAAGAACAATCGAAGCAATTCAAGGTATAATTCCTGTCAAATGTAAAAACTAAAGTTTAAAGTTGAAAATTATTTTGCCAAATGTCTGTGTGATGTCAAATTATGGCTAGGCCCTTTCTCAAAACCTCTGGTTTCAGGTGCACTCCAAATTATAACCTTGCAAACGCGTATCTCGTATCTCGTTTGGTAGACCATTTCAAATGCAAGGTATGTGCATGTTAAAGATCGACAAATGTAGCTATGAGCTCAGCAAATCTCGAAATTCATCGTTTTGTTCCCTAGTACGGTCAAAAGGGGGTACTTTTTTGAAACACCCGTTATAGTTCAGCATAGGTTCCCAATCTTTATCTCGGCGTGGTTGTAAAATTAAATGACCTATTTCTTCTGATTGAATGGCTTAAATGAAATTTTAGAAACTTATCTACAAAATCTACCGTTGGACTTTTGAGACATTTTGACTATTTTTGGAAATTACAGCGTATCTTACATTTCAACTCATTTTAGGATGTGACGTCATCAAATTTCTAAATCATAGACCAGATGAGTGACAGACTTTTGCTTAAAGTATAAACTATAGTCCTCTTCGAAATTATTTCATGTTGCGTCAAACAGTTTAGAAATTACGATGGTTTTAAGTTTTTTTGAAATTTTTCTTGAATTCTTGAAAAAGAAAGAAAAACACTCTAATTCTGAAAAAAATGAAGATTTCAGAAAATTCCAAAGGTAGAATTATAGAGAATTAGCTAAAGTTGCTTTGAAGCATTATTTATATGCTAGACATCCAAATTAAGTGATGGTTTAAGATTTTGCTTCTTTCTGGAATGGATTCAGAATTTTGAATCAGGGGTGTGATATTCGCTGCCAAGCACAACAAAAGCGAAATTCATGAAGGCTTTTCGTACAGTTTTTTAGTATCTACCGAGTGTCTAAAAAAAATGCCCCCTTTTGACTGAACAAAGCAACGAAACGATAACATTTAGGGACTTTTTGAATTAATGGCTACATTTGTTGGTCTTCAACTTAAATGCACATACCTTGCATTTGGAAATCGACCACCAAACACCGGAGATATGAGTTCATAAGGTCAACATTTGGAGGGCACCTGAAACCAGAGGTTTTGAGAAATGGCCTAGCCATAATTTAACAACAAACAAGCATTTTGCAAACGAATTTTCGAATTTGACCTTTAATTTGATTTTTGAAAAGATTTATACCTTGAATTACTTCAATTGTTCTTGCAGTGACTTTTCTTTTGAGGAAACGGTTAACGGTCCTTGCATTGCATTCGATCCCAAGTGTTTTGTATTAAAGAAGAGGAAAAGGAGCACATGCACTCTTATTTTGGAGATGTGGCACGATTTTATCACTCTTACCACATTTTTACTATATTTGTTTAATCAGCGCCATGTCCATGCATCTTTTATTCTTTTCAAAAGCAAAACACGGAAACTTAAAGCCTACAGGTGCTTTGGAAAATGTCCACGATACAAATCATGACAAGGCCCTTTTCAAAACCTCTGGTTTTGGGTTTTTGGGTGCACTCTAAATTTGACTTTCCGAACCTGTATCTCCGGTGTTTGGTGGACGATTTCTAAATGCAAGGTACGTGCATCTAAGGTGAACATTGGTAAACTTAGCTGTGAAGTCGGGAAGCAATGATATCTTATTGCTTGGTTCCTATGTCAAAAGGGGGTACTTTTTCTGAGACACCCGGTATTTTTTTGACTTGGTTGTAAAGTTAAAAATCAGAAAAACTTCAAAATTGCCCCTTGGTCGAAACCAGAGCTGCTTCATTTATTGTTGATAACAATGGTGAATTATATTTTCAAATTAAAAAACATGAAAATCCCTGCAATCCCTGAGCATTGCTGGCAAACACGCAAACACACAAGTTAATTGAATTTAAACATATTCTTTCATAAAATTTCTGTTTGAATACAGTTGTGCTTCTTTTAGTGTCCATGAAGGTTCCCTACTTTTTATAAAATGACCAGACCATTATTAGAGTTATACTTTCAATTTAAATGAACACTATGAGAGCCTCCTCGAGACTGGATAACTCATTAATCAGCAAGGGATCCTTTTGTTACAGTTTCTTAATCAAGTGGTGTGCTTGTCCGTAATCCCGGGAAATTGCTGCCCTGACAGCAAATTTGAAGTTTGCTGATTTTTAACTCTGCAACCAAATCACCAAAAATTCTGAAAAATATATGTAAATTGAATCTAATAATAAGATCAGACCTATTGTTTTAGCTTAACAAACAATAGCCTATTGTTCCTTTTATGCAAAGAAACAATAGATTGCCCTCCCCCAGTCTTGATCCATTTGAAGAGGTTCTGAAACAATTAACATAAAACATTTACATGAAAATAAGGAACTAACCAGAATATTACAGCATAAACTACAAGCTATGAAAATAAATAAAATGACACAAAGGTGGGAGGAGGAAGGATGTTCGTTCTTTGTATCTTGATATCTCCAAAGCACTTAACAGGATATGGAATGATGGTCTGATTTACAAACTACAGCGATGTGGCGTCTCAGGAAATCTTCTTTCTCTTGTAAAGAGCTTTCTTGAGGCTGCAAAGCAGCGAATTTTTTTTAATGGGCATAGTTCTTCTTTGGGAGATATTTCAGTAGGAGTACCCCAGGGCTATATTTAGCTTTTCGCTGATGATACATCATTATTCACGGTCGTCCAAGATTCTGATTTGGCTGCCAATGACATGAACCATGACTTGGAGTTGATAAGACAGTGGGCTCATGACTGGAGGATGCCATTTAATCCTGATCCGCAAAAAAGCTGCGGAACTAATATTTTCAAGGAGAAAGATTAAAGCTGATCATCCAGAAAATTACTTTGACAACACACCAGTGATCAAAGTAGATAAAAAATAAAACTTAGAAACTAGATTCAAAGCTGTCTTTTTCTGCCCATATCAAATCAGCTATATTCAAAATAAGAAAGGATATTGGTTTCTTGAAATATCTCTCCAAATACCTGCCCAGGCATACCCTAAACGAGTTATATATAGGCTCCATGTTCTTGACTACGAGGCATCACCTACCATATTCCGGCAAAACAACGCGAGTTCAGTGGTAGCGTCATGTTACCGAGCTTGATGGAAAAATTAGAGTCTGTTCATTATTCTGCTACGCGAGCAATTACAGGAACATGGAGAGGAAAATCGCGAGAAAAACTGTACACAGAGCTTGGTTGGGAATCATTAAGCTGCCAAAGTGGAGCTGACGCCTTACTTTGTTTTACAAGATTCCTAATATTCGAACTCCTGTTTATACCAAGGATTCAATCCCACCACTTCAACAGCCACATTACTCTCTTCGCAACCAGGATGTCATTGGGCGAATAAATGCCAGAACAGAAGCAATTAAATCTAGTTTCTATCCTCATTGCTTATCTGAATGGAATAAACTTGATCCTGGGATTAGGCTTGCACCGTCTGTTGCCTTTTTAAAGAAGAAGCTGTTATCAGTAATCAGACCCCAATAGTCAGAAGATCAGAAAATTTGGCATTCAGGCAACAGGTCTCAGCACATTACACCTTCACAAATTCAAGCACAATTTTAGGGACACCATGACCCAATGTGCCCTACAAACGATGGTATCGAGGATACAGAGCACTTTTTGTCGCTTTGCCCTTCCCTTGCAGTACCACGTAGAGATCTTCTCGCTGGAGTTCTTGCTACCAATCTCAAAAATAATGTTCTAATGCATATTCTCACTTGGAGAGATCGCCCCGAATTTCCTAAGAAGGAGGATTCCAGCACTCCGATGGGAGGATGCTGTCGTCTCAATACTCCCTTGAGACTAGGTATATAATGGGGGCACGTCAAGAGTTCAGTCTTCTAAGCAACGAGCTGTCAACAAGACATCAAAATCAATCCCTCCCTCCTCCCCAGTTTCGGCTCGCAAATGTGAGACAGCTCGTTGATCTCCTTCCTTATCCATGGGATTTATTCAAGCTGACTTTATCTCTTGGATAGAAGAAACGTCAATGCAACATCTTCCCTCTTTTAGTAGAAATCCCTGGCAAATACTGGGACCCAGACAACAGTCTGCTCCGCTGCATACAGGCAACTTAGATTCCAACAGTCATTGCAAAGTTAGCGGACTATCGGAGATCAGTGATCTGCCCCACTGGATGTATTTCCTTCCAAACAGTGAAATCTTCTTCGCACCCCATATCTCTTCGGAATCGGAAGGAGGAAGACATTCCCAGTGAAAAAAGGAAGCGATTTTATTGTATGGTGATCACAATTTTCCCGACGAACGTAACAAAAACATACTCGTGCTAACTAAAATTTATTCACAAATCTGGTCGATTTGGTTGGAAAATTCGAAAGAACTCCGTTATAAGCCACTCAAAAACAACCATGCACGTCCAATTTTATTCAATTGTGTTTTTTGTTATGTTTTTCTTTGGTTAAGTCGTGTATATTAACGTATATCGCAAATTAGATGCCACGCAATATTTGCGATAATGCCTAAATTACTCATCCAACACACTTAAAGGCACACTGTCGTGGCACTGATTGGATGAATAAGACAATATGAAAGAATATAATTATGCAGGCTTCAGTAATTTCGGTGTACACTGAAATTCACAAAGATGGTAACGATCAGACTCCAATTATTCTCGAAACAAAGTATGATCTAAGAGCATAAAGGATTTATAATGATCGAGAGGCCATGTCTTTTGTTAGGGATTTCAACATCACAACCAGCCAATTACAGCCACGACAGTGTGCCTTTAAGTCAATTTGATCGCAGATATTTCTCGTGACAAGTAATTTGAAACAGACTATAGTATGTCGTATGAAGCAACGTTTCCCATAAGCGGTCGAGGAGATTATTTCTCTGCAGATGATAAGAGTGGCAGTGCAACAAGAAATTTTCTACGTCAACGCCATGGTTTGTGGGACCATATTTAGTTTAATGTGTCCCTGAAATTGTGCCTAAACTTTTGAAATATAAGGGCACTTAATCTAACTCGAAGCTGTGTGAGAGCGGCTAGTCCTTTAGGACTATGAATTCCTAATACTTGTTTTGGAGTGGAACGAATAATCTTATTTAGTTTTGCCTTGAAGATACCTAATGAGGATGCATCTCGTAACTCTGGATCAATATTTTCCTATTCCAACCGAAAATTAGAGTAAAAAATTGACTCATATATGTCAGTTCTTGCACATTTTGGCCCAATCACTGCTCTTTCTCGAAAAGAGTAAGAAAGTTCTGAAGATATGGAATAGGGTCTCTAGTATAGGCAGATGCAATATCATTGACAATCTTGTGAAACAGGGCAAGACGTATGCTTCATCGCCGAAGATCTAAAGTCTCCCAGCCGAATTCTTCGAGTACTGTCTTTCAAGAAGTGCCTTTCCATGCACCTGTTATCGCTCTAGCAGCAGAATATTGCACAGACTCTAGTTTTTCCATAGAGTTAGTTATTCAGTATATAGCTATTACTGAAGTCACATTTTTAGTTTGAATATGGTAGATACCATCACAGTAATCAAGATGAGGGCGAACATATAACTTGTACAGTTCATTTAGCGTTTTTTTTTAGGCAGATACCTACAATCTCTTGAAAAGTTGTTGGACCCCTACAAAAATCTATGTTTTTCGGAAATATTGCCCCCCCCCCTCCCCCCATTTCAATGTTGCTCGCATTGATGAATCATTCTTTTGGTGGATCTGCATGAAAAACACCTCTTTGCCAGGTAATCAACATTGAAACGGGGGGAGGGGGGACAAAAATTCAAATTTTTCAATAGGGGTCCAACACTTTTGTAAAAGATTGTCTGAAAGTAGAGTTTTTCAAAAATTATTTTAAGGGCCTTGTATAACTAGTAGCTAGTTGAAAATTGGCACAAATCTTGTGAAGGCCAACATGTTTCTACTGGTATTAAATACATTGTCTTCGCTCTCTTTCTTCTTCCACAATACTACATTAGAAATGGCCAAAAATCGCACATTTCATGTTTTTTGCTACCATAATTGTCAACTGTCACAAAACTAGACGATGTGTGAAAACACTTCATTTCTATATTTTATCTGCACTCAATGATGAGATTCAAGATTTCAAAACGTTAAACGACTTCACATTCGATGTTTAAGACCGATTTCGGAAGTATTTTAATGTTGAATTTATTGACTCTTAACTCTTTCATGATATGCAAAAATGGCAAAATTGGTCCTTAGTATATTCCTCTCGGGTAATTGATCCAACAGCCATAACTACTTCGTTATTACTACCAATGGCACAGGTTCTCATAGCTAGGAAAGAAGGGTACTCTCAATTGTACATTACTATATGAGATATAACGAGAAAATTGCCATTTTAAGGGGATTTTTTCTTGAAAATACAAGCAGAAGATGAATTCAACCTTACTGCACGCCCACACAAAATTTTTCTCTTTCTTTCTCTTGGTGCAGCCTTGAGGCTATTTGTATAAGTTCTTCATAAATGACCTAGTTTCTGGAATAAGATTGATGACTTCAATAAAATGCATCCTTGAACTTGTAGAACTTGCCCAAAACTGCACTTTTGCCACAAGAACAAACTCTTTACAAAGGGGCCACGCCCTTTTAAACTGTGACACGCCCTCTTTAAATTCAAGTTTTTGCAGCCATTGAGGTCATTCGGATGAAGAATGTGTCGTTTGAGTTGTTTATTTACCATCAAAGTACACAGGAGACATGTGAAGCCCAAATTGCCCATACAGCAACAACAACTAACATCGAGTATTGTAGTGAGTCCTGTTGACAGTACTCACCACAATACAATACTCACTTTGAAAATGGCTCACAAAATTGGCAGATACCTTAGGATCTGCCCAGAAATGAGCTTCAATCNCAGCCTTGAGGCTATTTGTATAAGTTCTTCATAAATGACCTAGTTTCTGGAATAAGATTGATGACTTCAATAAAATGCATCCTTGAACTTGTAGAACTTGCCCAAAACTGCACTTTTGCCACAAGAACAAACTCTTTACAAAGGGGCCACGCCCTTTTAAACTGTGACACGCCCTCTTTAAATTCAAGTTTTTGCAGCCATTGAGGTCATTCGGATGAAGAATGTGTCGTTTGAGTTGTTTATTTACCATCAAAGTACACAGGAGACATGTGAAGCCCAAATTGCCCATACAGCAACAACAACTAACATCGAGTATTGTAGTGAGTCCTGTTGACAGTACTCACCACAATACAATACTCACTTTGAAAATGGCTCACAAAATTGGCAGATACCTTAGGATCTGCCCAGAAATGAGCTTCAATCATGTCAAATACTCATATGAACGAGTTATATTCATTAGTGTTGTTAATACAAACAGTTTCAAAGCAGGATTTTCAACATTCTCAACAGTACTCACCATTTTTCCTTAAAAAGAACAGCATTGTATTCTTTATTAACAGAAAAAGTGAGAACTGTTCGTATTTCCACTTTAGCTGGACATGAAATATGAAAGTGATACATGAATTTAAAGCTTTTGATGCGCTGAATACATCTATGGGCATATTGTCATTATCCACTGTCAAAATAGAGCAATACGGACTGAAACGCTAGTAAGTACTGTGGTGAGTACTGTTGACAGTACTCAGCAGTAAAGCTGACTTCTTGTAAGGCCAATGTATCAGGACAGAAAATGCTGCCATATTTCCTTATGAGCACTAATTCTAAAGAGAGACATCTTATCTTCACGATAAAAACTACTGTTCACGTATAGATTTGTTATTGATGCAATGGCAGTGGGTCTACTATGTTCACCTATGAAGCTGTCCTTCAGACAATCTCTTGCAAAAGTGTTGGACCCCTACACAAATCTATGTTTTTCGGAAATATTGCCCCCCCCCTCCCCCCATTTCAGTGTTGCTCGCATTGATGAATCATTCTTTTGGTGGATCTGCATGAAAAACACCTCTTTGCCAGGTAATCAACATTGAAACGGGGGGAGGGGGGACAAAAATTCAAATTTTTCAATAGGGGTCCAACATTTTTGTAAGAGATTGTAGAAATGATACGTAAAATTCCAACACCTCCCTGGTTTTAGAATTAATTGATTGAATACGACTAGAGAAAGAATGTCAGTTTAGAATCCAATATGAGATCAAGATGTTTGTGTTCATTAACTATTATAACATGTGTGTCGTTGCAAAGGTAGGGGGGTGATCTACTGCGGTTCGTTTCCTAGAATATTACACGGTATTTTGAAAACTACTAGGTGAGTCAGAAATAATAATCCCGGCTTGGAAGGCCACTGCTCCATGAATATCAAAGCAATTGTATTAAAAACTGTCTTGTTTTATTCCCAATATTTTCAATTAGATTCAGTAATTTACCCGGCCTTAATCGGACATTTCTTCCCGTGGTTATGGATGATTTTCTGCAGAAAGCCCCTTCCAAAACCTGCAAAAACGAATGAAAACAATGAGCAAATTTTCCTTCCTAAATTGATGGCACTCACATAAATTCATATTGTTGTCCTCTTGGGAGAATGGAATCCCCCTGAATAGGTAATTGATACCAGGGGGAGGACTTGTTCATCTTCCCAAGAGGATAGCACGTGCTAAACGTCCACCAGTCATTGCTGTGAGGCCATTGTAAGGCAGAAATGTTAAGGAAGTTTGTTATGATTTTTGGCACGTTTTCAAGGTTTTTTGAAGAGGCTTTCTGGAGAAAATCCCTCGTAATTTCAGAATGGAGTGGCCGATTTCAATCACGTAAATTTTATAGTAGATTAGAACATTTTTTTTTTTTTTTTTTTTTTTTTTTTTATCCTNACTTCCGACTGGGTTGCCTATTCCCAGGTTGCAATGAAACACGCTCCTCGTTGTTTTGAAGATCTGAAATGGCTGTAAATCAATCCCCTGTTTTTGACGACTTTTTGAGGATTTCAGGCATGCCCATTTCCTCGAAATCCTTAATTTTGGAAATTTACCGTGCCGAAAGAATTTGCGAAAAATACTTATAGCATGAGCTAGTCTTTTAGCGACACAACAACGTTTGAAATATTTCATTCGGCCTCTTACTTAATTTTCTGTAACAGATTGCGTTGGGTCACTTTTTTCTGGGTCACCCGGTATAGGAAGAGAAAGAGAAGTCAAGTGGGACGCAACAAAAAGGCATGGTTAGTTTTCAGAGATACGGATGGGACACATTTGAAGAATTCATAGTTGTGGCTAAAAAAAAATAAAGACAGGGACAGGCAGTGGTCTGGTGCGCCGTTTTCCATTAGGGTAGCCAGATCATTTTTGGCCCCCCTTCTCATAAAAAAGAACGGTCAGAATCATATTTCATTAGAAGGCCTCAGACACAGTAAGCAATGCTGCTTCTAAGCAAGTTATATGAAACTGTGTTTTTTGTTAGTATAGCTAGGTGCATATTTGCTTCTCATACTGTAAATCATCTTCATTATAGTCGAAAAGTTTATAAATCGAAGGATGATTCTGGATTCAGGAAAACAATATTCAAATTTTCTGTGTAGTAAGTTCATTTTATGCCTTGATTTAAGCCAACAAAGCTCAACCAATCAATCCCATTTTTCCAAAATATCAAACACAGCCATGAGTACATAGCCTGCGTGCAGACTATACCGAAGAAAAAAGTATTGTGTTTTCCTTGGGTATTGTCTGCATGCAGGCTATGGGTACAGCGTGTATGAAACTATATGAATGTTTATACCAGAGATGTGAGTTTAGGGGCATGGGTCACCCTAGGAACTCAAACTGCCATGCTCCATTAATGAATTTGTCGAGGCTTCCCTCAAACCACCTTTCATACAAACTATCGCCAATATATTTGAAGGATGTTGCTCTGAAGATGCCCTAGTGGGCGAAACTAGTTAGCAGATAACTGAATAAAAAAGCACAAAAGATCAACTCGATGCCTGCTCTCTGTGGATGTTGTCCCTCTTCTTCTTCATCGTTCACTTTATATTTTATTTGAAGGATCCAATATATAAAAGTTTGTGAAAAAGCGAGCGCATCAAGCAGAATATTTTTGGTCTTTAATACTTAGATTAGCTTAGAATGGTTAAGATGACATAAGAAATTGCAAGAAGCTGCAGTTTTTTACTTGTATAGCATATTCCAGTCTTTTTGCCTTGCTTCAAGTTTCTCAACGGATTCGGTAGTATTCGAAGAGCCCCTGGCAATGATCTGAGAAAGAGCCCCTTGCCCACTACCGCATTGTGTGAAATGCCATTAACAATGTTATCCTTACCATGTAGAAATACAATTTTCATCTATTGTACGAAATTGTCTGAACCAGGCATTGCATAGCTCAGGAGAACTCGGTTTTTGATAATTTAGACACATTCTTTTCGGAAAGTTTGTAATATTCCACATGTGAAAAGTTAGAACTGCCTATTTTGTCATTTAGAACTGTCCGTAATTGAGTTAGAACTGCCAATTTAAGAAAGTGGCCTAGGACCTTATGGTTTTCAAACACCACATAAATCAGTTGTTTGGGAGCATGAATAAAGGTCGGATTTCAAATGTGATTTGGATTTTGGCATTTTGTTAATAAATATCTATACAAGCGTCAATCGAAAATAGTAATGAGATGAAAACAACATGTTTCTAATGCATCTCCTAACTTTAGATTGCTTTGTGTGTAACGAAAGGTCTCCAGAATGTCATTACGAGAACCGACAGTCGAACCATTGTTTTCGCATTCACGAATAGAAAAGAAAGAAGTCAAGAAAAATGAAGCAAAAGAGTCTATAGACGGAAAATTTGCCAAGTTTAAACAGAAAATGATTTACATGGCACATTCTGCATTTTGATCAACTGTGCGCAAACTACCGCCAATGTCCGAGAACCACCGTCAAGATCACTCTCAAAAACATCGTTGTCAAAGAAAAGTAGGCAAAGTAAAAAACCAAAACATTTCGGAATAATGTGTCCAAATACCTTTCCATTCACCTAGTACTTTTCGTTTTTGTCTGTGATTAAAGTTTCATATGAAAATATTTACCGGGTGAGTCAGAAAAAAGAATGCCCGTTTGAAAAGTCACGGCTCCCTAGATATCAAGATAATGATATCAGCAAATGTAAGGTTTAATGGTAGAAATGTTCAAATCTATCATGAAATTTACCTGACTGAATCGGCCACTCCATTCTGAAATTATGAGGGATTTTCTCCAGAAAGCCTCTTCAAAAAACCTTAACCCTAATCCATATGGGCTTTTTTCGAGCTACCATTGATGGGGGGGGGGTATTCATGCTTATCTTCCTT
>REGL01003289.1:0-22252 GCA_004194395.1 Aurelia aurita complex sp. Pacific
ATGCGCGTGATGTCAGTATGAATTTGCGGAATGCCATTGCCGATGTCCTTGTTCCAAGGATGAAAACTTGCAATGGGCAGAAAGCGATATCTTTCCGGGGTGCAAAGACTTGGAATGAATTGCCTTTGGATGTCTAACAAGCGCCCTCTCTTAGCATTTTTAAAAGTAGGCTGAAGAGTACTTTGCCTCTCTCAGGCTAACTCCATTGTTTTTCATTTATTTTTTTAATTTAGATTGTAAATATAGGTAAATTGTTAGTAATGTTTAGTAATATTGTAAAGTTTGGCACGGCCCCCTGTGAAGCAATCCTCTCAATGGACGGAGCTACCGTGTAAAAATAATGAAAAAAGAAAATCCTGCAAAACAATAGAAAACTTGTTGTTTGTCCCAGACCTCAGAGGCTAAGCTAAGACTAGACTCGCTCCAAAAAAGTCTCTTGTTTCGCTCCCCCTGCAGATTTGTCGCTACAACAGAAGCGATATCGACAACAACAACACCGAAAGTTGAGGAACTTATGTACTGAGTCTAGGCTAAGGCCTGACCATAGGATTTCTTGCAAAAATCACAGGGAAACCAAATTAAATGTGAATGCTGCGCAGCGAATTTCTACTGGGAAGGACCGAAAGGGAAAGAAACTGCGAAGGCGCTTCTCCACATGGTTCTCCTTCTCTTTGCGCTACTTCGCAGTTTCTTTCCCAGTGGCTCTTGCCTGCCCAGCAAAGTACAAGTCACAGAAAATGAATAAAAAGTAGAATAAATTACCAAATAACTAAGTTAATGAAAAATACATTTGATTACCAATTGACAAATATTACGAAAATTAACATTTAATCTGGTTTCCATTCTCAGAATTTTCGTTCCAAAAGCCTCACAAAAGGCTTTGATTTTAGCAGGATCAAATGATTCAATAAAAGTATTGCTGTTTTAAATGCCTTTCCTTCTCAAAAAGAAAAGAAATTTAAAAACATAAGTCTCAGTTTCAATGTATAAACATTCAGTGTATAAATGAACAAAAATTGAGTAGAGTTTCAGTTGTCTGATGATCTCTGTATAGCGTGAAACTCTGAGTAACAGCAAAGAATGTAATCTTTCTTTTTGTCTCAATCCTGCTACAAGTCTCAGTTTCATAACTTTGAGTATCATATTGAAATTCCATAATTGCTTGTAAAGAACCTGATTTATTTTGCTAATTTATCTCGCTTTTAAAAATGATTCCACTTTATCCTTAAGATCTTCCGTGTCCTCGGCAATTATTACGTCGATTGGCAAATCGTTGTATCTCCACCCCCATGTGATGAAATTCCTTCCGTGCATATTCAGTTTTGATGCTAGGCAAAGAGGCCAATCATTTGTTGCGTTTCGTAGTGTGTTTCTGTGTGCATGTTTTATGAAGTGACTTTGCAGGGCATCACATATATCGTTATTCAAGATGTCAAGATACAAATGAAAGCTATTTAGTTCTATCCCAATATTTTGCGGAATCAACATATAATTTACGTGCCATATACACAGATTCGATACAGATTTTATCCGAGAGGACACCAAAATTTACATGAAAATTTGTTTAACTAACTGAATAGAAAATCCTTTGTAGCCTCTTGCAGTTGATATAAGTGCGGGGATTAATAGAGAGAGGGACTTCTTTAATTTTGGCTTCGAAGGGAGAGGCTTATTAGAGAGGAGGGCCAATTATTACTTTTTACGGTATTTAGAAATGTACGATCTCAATCTTACAAAGATCATTATGGTTTCTGTATCTGTTTTTTACGCAGTGATTGTTCTCCTTGGTATAAACGACATGATTTTCTGGTTGTTTTTGTCTTCGAGATGACTGAATGAAGCATTTAAGCGAGAGAGATCAATTTTGTTATCTTTTTCTAAAGTTTTTGTTTCTCTTCTTAAATACCTTGGATATAAATTTCTCCTTTTGTCTCTAGAGCCAGTAACCCAAACAAATTGTTGAAGCATATATTGATGTTAGAACCAGAAGATCAAATGACTGTTTATAGAACGCTTTCTGAAAGCCTTCAAAAAAGAGGAATACTGACAGGATAGATACAATGTAAGATCAACACTTGTTTATTTCATCATGTGAAGATTGATTGGATTGCAGCACTCTCGATTTTGTTTTGGGAATGACTCATGCATCGACTTTGTAAAGGCCAGTTTCCAGATGGGTGCGCAGATCTGCAAGACAATGGTGTGTCAAATTAATTGACCAATGGAACTGGTTATATTTTACTTTGCAAATTCACCAATTAGACTGCACCATTTTAGAAATCCATTGTATCCTAATGAACAAGGGCAGATTTTGTAATACAATAGCAACAGTTGCGTTTGATTCACACCTCAATTCAAAGCGACTAGCGACTGCAGACAAAGAGAATTCTCTCATCCAGTAATTCAAAATAAACAAAGCTGCAAAAGTTTTCCCGAAACTAGCAGGGTAAACTCTCACCTCGTGCAAGCGAAAGGTGATTTTTAAGAGAAGTTCTGTGCTTATAAAAAAAAGGCAAATCTAAAGTTCTGTCTGGCGGATTTGGTTTATTTAATTCAGGAGCGGTTTCGTAATCGTTTCATTTAAGCCCTAAATACGCAAGAATTGCAATACTTTCTGCTTGGCTTCTGAATGAAATAATCAAAATCCACTAGACAGAACTTTATATTTACCCCTCTTCTTTCGCAACACCATTCGCTTGCAAAAGGCAAGGATTTTACCTATAGTATCGGGAAAACTTTTGCGGCTTTGTTTGTTTTGAATTACTGGATGAGAGAATTTCCTTTGTCTGCAGTCGCTAATCGCTAATCGGTGTCAATCAAACGCAAATGTTGCTATTGTATTACAAAATCTGCCCTTGTTATCCTAATGCAGTTTGTATTAACGGCAGGACTGATAGGTTGTACAATATTTCAATCAGTAACGTGCTAATCTATTCAACTCAAACTGTTCTTAAGTTATCTGCCGTCATTCATACTGATAGGAATCAACCATCTTGAAAACAGAGATCCTACTAATTTTCTTTGTTAGCACATCGTCTGGTTGAAGAATCCACAATTGGTCCATTACCGAAGCCGTGCAGATCACCCCTGCTAGCAACTCATCTCAAGGAGCCTAAGATTTTTCTCCAAGGAGAGAAGCAAACATAATTTTTTAGGACGAGCGATGGTACTGCCCCAAGTCGCCAGACAAGGCCTTGATCTCACAAGAACCAGAAGATATTTTAGGGATCATCAAAAGTTAGAGAGTTTGGGGGTTTATGATTTAATACAAGCAAATTGTGGCCATGAAATGCACTTCAATCCAGGTAATTGAATCAAAAGTATCGCAATTCTTAAAAGTACCACTTTCAATCACTGTCACTATCAGTGGCCATATCACTGTCATCAATGTCACTTGAATCAGCATTGGCATACAATTCATTTCAAAAGCTGTTTATAACGTTATTTGTATCCCATCACTTTTCTTCCTCTTATGACATCTTTCAGTTCTTTGTTCTGCACATTTCATAGCTGTGACAACATTTTCAATATGTAGGATGATATGTTCAGAAAAATCTTCTTTTCCCAGAAGTAATTGTAATCTTGGCATGTGCATTCTATTTTGCAGGCTAGCCAAAGATTCAGGCTGCAAATCATCTCTCCCAATAGAAAAATCAAAGCTCATAATAATAATAATAATATACATGTTTATACAGGGTAAGTACCTTATCAATACTAGAAAGTATTGTTATCAACAAGGGCCCTGTTAAATTAAAATGTAATAAAAAATAATGATAGTAATCCTAATACAATATAAAACTGGTCAAGGTGTTTATAAGAATATTTACAAGAAATCGTTTCCACAAGAATGTCTTATTTACAGGGAATCAGTTTTAATCATAGTACTCCTTCAGTCTTGATCTAAATAGAACAATAGAGTTCAAGGAACGAATCTCCAAGGGAAGTTCTTTGTAACAGCGAGGTCCTTGAAACCAAAACGATTTTCTTGCAGCTTCAGTTCTCAGTAGTGGCAGACGAAGAGACGCGTCGTTATTTCTTGTCTCATAGTTGTGACTTATTTGCTCCGCGTATGATGAAAACGCCGGGATACTTGTTCCTTGTAGGCATTTGAAGATTAGACATGCAGCTTTCAGTTTCTTTTGGTTGAGGATACTGCAGAATCTGTTCTCTCTATTTTGGTTTGCTTGATAGTAAATAATCTTGTGTGTCTTTTCCTGGAGCTTTTCAAACTTCTGCGTAATTGTATCCGATATCTTAAGCACTGGTGTTGAACAGTATAGTATTGTTGGCAATACATGTGCACTGTACACCGATTTTGCAGCTAACATTGACATTGATTTTCTCATTCTTGCTAGAAGCTTGATTCGAGCCGGAGCCTTTTTAAGCACCTTATGTAAATGGTCACTCATGCTCAGTGAAGGGTCCAGGTGCATTCCAATATATTTATATTTAGATGTAAAGTTTATCAGGTGACCTTGCAACGATACTTTCAAATCACCATGAGAGCAGAGTCGCTTAGCAGTCTCGAATAGCATACTTTCTGTCTTTCCTTTCTTTAGGTTAATGATTAATCTATTTTTGTCAAGCCAATCTTTAATGACAGTCATATTAGCCGATAGGGTGTTTTCAATGACTGTGATGTCTCGATGAGTTGTGTATATCACAGTGTCATCAGCATGCATCTGAACACTACAACCATCAACCTTCTTCTAGTTACTACCTAGCATCCAAAAAGGTAGTCTTTAGGATGCTGAGAAGCTGACCTTATGGATGCAGCGTCTTGGTCCTTTCTCTCAACGTGACCACACCTTGTGTATTCCGATAATTCAAAAGCCAATTCACCTAAGCATATGA
The DNA here is from genome assembly GCA_004194395.1 of Aurelia aurita complex sp. Pacific. Taxonomy (NCBI): domain Eukaryota; kingdom Metazoa; phylum Cnidaria; class Scyphozoa; order Semaeostomeae; family Ulmaridae; genus Aurelia; species Aurelia aurita complex sp. Pacific. The sequence continues at coordinate 4,855 of REGL01003289.1, forward strand.
AATATTTTAAAGATAATTCAGAAATATACTGGGTGTGCCAAAGTAAAGTATGCACTTTTGGGGGGCCACGATAAATCGTAAACAGGACCGATTTCGAAGATTTATGACTTAATAGTTAGCAGAAAGCCTGAATTAGATTCTAGGATTTTTTGCAAATTTTTCTGTTTTCAGTTTTCAGAGCTACAAGCGAGTTTCTTAAAATTTTCGTTTTCGAAAACACTGAAAACGATCAAAAAACGTCGATCAAGCTTTTTAAATTTCGATATGAATGGACAAAGAGAAAACTTTTTCATGGTGATTTGGGATTTAGAAATCGACTAATTGTAAGCTGCTTTAAGAGAGTTCGTACTATCTTGGGAGAAATGTAATAATATTTTCAAGGATATAAAGGAATGTCTTTTCTTTTGTAATGCTATTGAATTTATGCTTTGGTGCAGGTTGTGTTCCTGTGTCAAGGGGGTTAAAAAGACAAGCGAGGAAGCGTCATGGGGCCAGCAAGCATGGAGTCTTGTTACATTTTTGATTTTGTGACGGCTTTTGGGGCGGTACTTTATTGTAACTGCTACATAATTTCGCAACAGGCCAATCGTTGAAATAACGCTCGTGCAGAAGTTTACAATAATCAATTCCAAATCTCCAAATCACGCTGAAAACGCTTTCTCTTTGTCCATGCATGTTGATTCTTGAGAAAATTTGATCAACGTTTTTTTATGGTTTTCAGTGTTTTCGAAAACGAAAACTTTAAGAAAAGCGCTTGGAATCTAATTCAGGCTTTCTGCTATAGATTAAGTCATAAATCTTCAAAATCGGTCCAGTGTACGATTTATCGTGGCCTGCCAAAAATGCATAGTTTATTTTGGCGCACCCGGTACCACGACTTTTTAAACGTTTCGATTTTGATCTTCTTCAGTAACTGTTCGCACAATGACTTGGGGACCTACCTAAAAACTAGATTACAATAGGGTAACAAAAGAAACAACTAAACTTCCCAACTAAACTATAAAAAGCGGATGGGCCGGAGACGCAAGAAGAAGCAAAAGCTGAGATAAAGATGGACTTGATACAGGAGCCAGATGTGCTACCGTCTCACGGGGAATTCAAATGATAAAACAGAAAGATCTCGACAAATAAAATGAGAAAACCCGCTCTGGAAAGGGCGACAAGATAAAGCAATCGAAAGCACAAAGAGATTCGAACCTCGTCCCCAGGACCGCCTGTCGTATTGGGACGGCAAATGACAAAGGGCTCCGGGTTCAAGATAAGGCTCAAATCCTTACTGGTTCCTAGAACACGCGGAATTCATCCAACCTCACGAAAATCAGCCAATGACATCACCGCTTTCTAACCGCTTGTGACAAAATCCGTCGTACGAGATGAATTTCTAGTACCCTTACGAAAAATAAAATGGATACTAGATTATTGCAGTTATTTAAAATATTTTTTGATAAATCAGTTGCAGAGATATCCGTCCAGAGTTGTTTACATGTTTAGGCAAATATCTTATTTGGAGCCGGAGCTACGAGCGTTTACCGGCCAAGAAAAGTTGACCTTTCTTCAAAACTTCATATAAATTGCTAGAAAGGAGATATAGCGATGAAAATTTCACAGAATATGTATATGGCTCTTGGCNACGAAAATCAGCCAATGACATCACCGCTTTCTAACCGCTTGTGACAAAATCCGTCGTACGAGATGAATTTCTAGTACCCTTACGAAAAATAAAATGGATACTAGATTATTGCAGTTATTTAAAATATTTTTTGATAAATCAGTTGCAGAGATATCCGTCCAGAGTTGTTTACATGTTTAGGCAAATATCTTATTTGGAGCCGGAGCTACGAGCGTTTACCGGCCAAGAAAAGTTGACCTTTCTTCAAAACTTCATATAAATTGCTAGAAAGGAGATATAGCGATGAAAATTTCACAGAATATGTATATGGCTCTTGGCAACAACCCATATGCATTTGCTTTGCTTAGATCTTCAAATAGTTGTCAAATTTTAGTGATTTCCAACTGGAAAGGCAAATGGGCCTAAACTTATCCTGGGTAAAAACCTTTTCTTGGACTCGAAATCAGCCAAATATACATCCTTGAGCTAGATACTCACCGTTGACTCCAGCACCAATTTATGCTCATTTCTCCATTAGATGGGGGCGTACTTCGACAGAAAAAAGCTAACAGTTTTGTGCAAATTTGAAGAAACTTCCATTATCCATTTTTTCTTGACAAACGTGATATCTTTCCACTGTTGACAAACACACGAGGCAGCCTAGTGTCATGACTAAGGGGTAGCTATGGTGTCATGGTCCTCCTCCTGACTCCTGAATGAAGGAATGGTAGGCTCAATTTTTCGAAAGTTCAGAAATGACCCTACCTGAATTTAAAGAGCTTGGGGACTTTTGTAATTTGTAACCCCCCCCCCCCCTCCCCCCGGTTTAGATTTCTTCGCTTTGTTATTGGGTAGCAAGAAAACGGTATTAACACTATCCATTGTACAAGAAGCACTGAAATTTGTTTGCTGAAAGTAGTTTTCAAAAAGTTGTGAATATAACATTTATGTGTTATATACTTTTTGAAAATAACATTCAGGAGTCAGGAGGACCATGACACCATAGCTACCCCTTAGTCATGACACTAGGCTGCCTCGTGTGTTTGTCAACAGACGAGAGATATCACGTTTGTCAAGAAAAAATGGAACATGGAAGTTACTTCAAATTTGCACTGAATCGTTTGCTTTTTGTCGAAGTTAGCCCCCATTTAATGGAGAAATGAGCATTACTTGGTGCTGGAGTCAACGGTGAGTGAATTATCTAGCTCTAGGATGTATATTTGGCTGATTCCGAGTCCAAGAAAAGGTTTTACCCAGGATAAGTTTAGGCCCATTTGCCTTTCCAGTTGGAATTCACTAAAATTTGACAAATATTTGGAGATCTAAGCAAAGCAAATGCACGTGGGTTGTTGCCAAGAGCCATATATATATTCTGTGAAATTTTCATCGCTATATCTCCTTTCTTGCAATCTATATGAAGTTTTGAAGAGGTCAAGTTTCCTTGGCCGGTAAACGCTCGTAGATCCGGCTTCAAATATGATATTTGCCTAAGCATGTAAACAACTCTGGACGGATATCTCTGCAAATGATTTATTAAAGGATATTTCGAATAACTGCAATAATCTAGTATCCATTTCGTTTTTCGTAAGGGTACTAGAAATTCATCTCAAACGACCAATTTTGTCACAAGAGGCTAGAAAGCGGCGATGTCATTGGCTGATTCTCGTGAGGTTGGATGATTTCCTCGTGTTAAGGCTAAATAAATCCGACACCCCTAAATTTACAGAAAGCAACAAACGAAAGGAAATAAAAAAATAAAAATGAAATGATAGAGCCTAATGCAGAAAAGTAAATAATACCAAATGACCTTACGGAGAAGCGAAAAGATTAAGAGTCCACAAGCCTGACATTAAGTGCATTAGGTGCAAAGCTATCCAATTTAAATTACCAAAAACCTTCCCTAACTTTAGACTCGCCAAATAACCTATCAGGTTAGATTATGCGTGGAAGGATGTGTACAAAAAATGATGCAAAATTTCCTGGTCAGCTGCTTGCAAAAACGATTCATCAGGCATTTCTCTACATTTTCAAAGTCAATTTTTTTTCGTTGACAAAGACTCGTAAGGAAAGAATTGATTTTATTATGGTCTTTGGCTAATTTATCGGTAGTACTATACATCTGTTGTTCGTGAATGCGGGGCAGATACTTTTCAAGGGAAATTGTGACGGGGCAGTAGGTTGTTTTTACAACAATTTCCTACGGAGCGAGCAGATTTTTTTTGCAAAACGTTTTCTTTTCCACCGGCCATGTCATACAATAGATTTTGCACTGTCCCTCACTGGTTGCCAGAGCATGCGGAAACCATCCAAATTCATGCTACTCAACCAATGAGATCGCCGCTTTCTACCCCCTGGAGACAAAATCAGTCGTTTGAGGTGAATTTTCTACTACCATCACAAAAACTGAACTGGATGCTAAATTGCTACAGTTATTTGCAATTTTTTTTTTATAAATCAATTGTGAGGATGTCTATCCAGAGTTGTTTACATGTTTAGGCAAATAGCTTGTTTGGGGCCGGAGCTGCGTTCATTTTCCGGTCGAAGAATATTGACCTTCGTTGAAATATCTATAGAAATCGCTACAAAAGAGATATGCAGATAAGAATTTCAGCGATTATATATACTGACCTGAAAAATAACCAAACTCCTTCACTGCTATCACAGCTCAAAATTAGAGGCAATTTCTAATGATCTCTAGCAGAGACATCATTTGGGCCTAAATTTTTTCCTCGCTTAAAACTCATTCCATTGCACTGAAAAAGTTTTGGTAAACATTCTTGAGCTATACTTGGATGCTTTCCGCATGCTCTGGCAAACAGTAAGGATTTGAACCTTATTTTAGCTAGAAATACTGCCTGCCCACTCAAAATGAGATAACAAAATCGATCACGCGTCTAATAGAAGCATCTGCATCACGAGGTGCAGCGTCTAATTCACGAAGGTAGTGTTGAAGTAAACAAAAGAATATAATTTGAGTCATATTGCCTCATAGTGGCAAACTATTTTATTGCTTTCAAGAATTAAATCTTTATTCTGTATTTCGAACATTTGCTGACTTGACAATGTTTCCTTACGATAGGACTGGATCCGAAACTTCCTTTTATCGATTACGTAATAATGATTTAAATCAGAAACTTACTTGGACTGTTTTGAAATAGAGTGTTGCGTAATAAATTGATTTATTTGTTATCTTTTCAAATGGAATATTTAAAGGAAATATCAAATATAATGAGAAAGGTTTTGTTCCTCGTCATCCTTGCCCTGAAATGTCAGTGCAATTTGAAATAAAACATTGCTAGGATTCCAGGGAATGAAATTCCCCTTTTTAGCTTTAAACTCGAATTAATAGTAATAATAATAACAATGTTTAAAAAGGGTAAACCTCTTCAACACACTAAGTGCTGTTATCAACGAAGGCTCTGTATCTAAAACTACGAAATATTACAATAAAATTTTACAACAAAGAAATACAGTAATTAGGTTAAATTGTTCACTTCTAGAAGAATAATTTCTTAGTTGTCCAAATAGAATTGTTTCCGCTGATCTTTAAAAAGAAGGAATGAGTCCAATTGGCGAAGGCTGCTTGGAAGTTCGTTGTACATCTTGGGACCTTGAAACCAAAATCCTTTCTTCCTGTTTCTGTTTTAACTCTCGGGATTCGAGCTGCATATATATTGTTACGGGTGTTCTGATTATGATTCAAGGGTTCAAGACATGTGTTCATAACTTCTATATATGTTCTCTTTAGGCATTTAAAGATCAACAGACAAGCCTTGTATTTCTTACTGTTTTCGATCGACATTAATTTACAATCTTTCTACTGTTTACTTCTTCCGTAAATAATGTTTAAAGTTCTGTTCTGAAATGATTCAAACTTTTTTCAAATTTTTTCAAATTTTTTTAAGCAAAATTCAAAATTCTTCTGCACTGTTTGAGATACTTTGATTGATGCCCGTTTGACGATTTTTTATGAGAATTACAAACTTTACAGCAAGCAGCAATTCTGTACATTTAGCATTTGGGAGTACTTCAGAACAGTATGATCGATTTTACTGAATAAACTTCTGTACCTGAGTTAGCCTTTGTGCAAAAAAGTGATTAGAAATTATTCTAATCGCTGCATTATATGTGATTATACGTAACGACAAACGTTGTTTGTTTGTCTGTTTGTTTACTGGTTTGTCGCTTTGTCTGTTTTTTCATCTTATTTTGATTTTTCTCCAAATCAAATATTTTATTTTATTAAACAGTCTAGCATATTACGTACATACTTCCTTGTTACAATGGCGGACACAACTCTTGAAACACTTGCTTTTTTAGGAAGTTTAGAGTTAACCCTATCCAGACTAGGGGGGGGGGGCAGTGAACTTTTTCACACAGCTCGTCGAGTATCTCTAGAATAGTCTAGCTTTTTTGTGACTTTTAGTTTCTATCTATGAGACATCTTTTCATGTCAATTTCAAAAATGTTGACACTGATTCCGGGGGTCAACACATGACTTTGAATTGAGTGCTCCGCAAAATATATACCGTTTAAGTCATAGCTTTGGAACCACTGGCTCTATGACAATGAGACAAACATTGTTGAACATGTCTTGAAACAAGCTCTCATTTGATATATAGTTTATTGATTTTCGATGACGTCATCAACAATTGGTTGTTGCGCAAACGTACTGACGAAAAACCATGTTATGGCTCATTTTTAGAAAAATGAGTGACATAATATGATGCAGCAGGTACTTTTATGTATATTTAGCATTTTTTGCTATTTTTAAAAGTAATTTATAATCAATTTTAGACAAAAATTGCTCTTTTTTGTACAAAATAAATAAATGCTGACATCAGCAAAAATATTAATGTTACAAAGCAAAAATTTCAAAATAAGAATTACAAGGATATAGTCCTTCTATGTTTCAAATATCACATCGATATATGTTATCAATTTGGAGATACAATGCGACAAATTACATGTGGTTTTACACCCAAATTAGCAACATTTGCTGACGTCAGCACTTAATCACGTGACATAAACGAAAACAAATCTCATCATCTTGTTTGCCTTATCATGTTTGTTACTTGTGCCAAGTTTCAAGTCTCTAGCCCTTATGGGGGGGCACTTTGTGCCCCCCCCTAGTCTCCCCAAAGTTTCAAAAAGCCTAGTCTGGATAGGGTTAAGAGGCTGATTGGAAGCTGATTGAAATTTAATGGACGAGTGCACAACTATGTGTACTTCAATCAAATCAACATTGCAATGGGGGAGGGGGGCCTTTAGCAATTAAAGGTAGTAGTTTACGTTCAGGAAAGGCATCTTTCAACACAAAACTCATTTATCTCAACGAGTTTTGGACGTGAGTGTAGCTACATATTTCATTGCCAGCTACATATTTCATTCCTAGCTACATATTTCATTGCTAGCTACATATTTCATTCCTAGCTACATACAGCACAGCTGCAAATTGACCCTTGGTGTGGTCTATGATGAATTCATTCATTTGGATTCCTTGTTGACCTTGTTGTTCGTTTTGGCTTGAAAATAGCCTGCATAAGAGGAGGAAATAGTTTCAAGTCAGTTTTATAAATTTCAATACAAAGTCGTTTTTATGGCTTTTTATAAAATCATCCTCATTTTACATTTCCCAGCTTTAGAAAGTAAATAAATTTAAAGGCAGAAGCACCGCAATACGACAAAAAACAACAGCAAATATGATTAATTTATTTTTTGCCAATATTTCGTCCTGCCATGCAGGACTTCTTCAGAGCTGTAATGTGACAGTTAATATAACTGTCACATTACAGCCCTGAAGAAGTCCTGCATGGCAGGACGAAATATTGGCAAAAAAATAAATTAATCATATTTGCTGTTGTTTTTTGTCGTATTGCGGTGTTTCTGCCTTTAAATGTATTCATTTTTTCGTCACCGCAAGCATCTTCGGATTCGACAATCGACGCTGTTATCGTGGCCTTTACTTTTTCAAATTATTTAGAAAGTAAGTCGTCACAAGAGCTGGAAAAGGTGTTGTAAAGAAATCTAAGAGCCCGCTCTTGCGTCTTGTCAGTTTTTTCAGTGACTTTTCAGAGGAATATTTCAGACCAGAAGGTAGTAGTTCTGAATGGAAAGAAACGAAAATCGGTACATCACTTCGGGACACCCAGTATTCCGTGCATGTCACTATGTTTACTAACTGAATACTCCTAGATCCTAGATGAAAATGGTGTCCCAGAATAATCTGTCAACCTTTAAATTGTTATTTTAGATAAATTACGATTTCAAATATCTTCAAGCTCGTATTTTCTAAAAGAAGAAGTTTGAGCTAAGACTTGAAGACCTTAGTTTTCAAATCTGCACTATCATCTTCAGCCATATTTTTGAACAGCTAGAAAGCGTTGTCCAAGAATTCAACAAGGACTATGAGGAGTTAAGCTGGGAAAACCTTTACCATAGGTGGCTGAGTGGCCGAGAGGCTTAAACAGTTTCGGAAGGGACGTTAAACTAGGGTTCCCAGCCTGGATGCGGCTTGCATAGTAGGCTTAAATTAGCTTTAAAGGCATTGAGTCCACATAAATAGCGCGCTCATGACCAATATCAACTTCTTTTCAACCATAAAACAAAAGTTGTGATTTAATCGCTATTGAAATTAATCCAAAGAAATTCCTGAGGATAATGCAAGGATCAAGACGTCTTTGGTCTCCATTGCTAATGACTGTAGCAGTATTGTGCGATAACAAAGGGGCGTCAGCGTTTTGTCAGCAAAAATTCAGGATGGCGTTAATGCTCAGCTATTTATATGGACTCAATTCCTTTAAAGCCTTGGTCAAACGCATCCAACATTTCATCCAACATTTCCACCCAAAACAATTTAAAGTTTGCGGATGTTTATGAGGGGGTGATCAAACGCATCCAACATTTCATCCAACATTTCATCCAACATTTCCTTGATCGTACATCGCCTGCGCAGCAACGTGTTTACATCAATTAAAAAAGGCGCGAAAAACAAAACGAAACGTTCTGCGCATACCCAAACATGAAATGTTGGACGAAATGTTGGATGAGGCGGTCAAACGCATCCAACTTTGCATCCAACATTTAAAAACAAAATTTGTTTTTGATCTCGATCAAACTTCATCCAACATCAGTTTGCAAATGTTGGATGATCCAACATGGGTGGTCAAACGCATCCAACATTTCATCCAACATTGGTTTTCAGCATGTTGCATGAAATTTTGGATGCGTTTGACCGGGCCTTAAGTTGCTAAAAATGCTTCTTGCCCACTCAAAATAGATTACTAAAAAATAGGCGATGGTTTAGACATTTGTATCGTTTCTTTAGATTTATACGGTCTCATTCACCCGAATATTTGTTTTCTGATACTCCCGGAGCATCAAGTAATGTTCAATCTTAGAAATCTGCTGGTTTACGATCAAACTACCGGTTGAGTCAAAAAAAAGTTTACACGTTTGATGGGATGTGGAATAAAATGTATGTGGCCGATAATCAAAACTAAAATATTAATCTATCATTCAAAGGTTAACTTAGATAAGAAAACTGTGCTTGGTAAAATCACTCTCATCTTTAAGACCCAAAATAGGAAAAATGCCTGTAAAGGGTTTGCATGGGAATCGAGAATTCCACATTCCATTCTGGCCCATGATTTATTTGGCATTGAAATTCAAGTTCAATTCAATAGTCAATTGCAGAAATAGAATTTTGATTTCAATAACATTTTTCCTGCACCGCCCTTTTTGGAACCTGTGCACAATGATCCAGCAAGTGAAATAAATGCCGAAAAATGAAAATTCTTAAAATCAATCACGCTGTGGCTCATTTGAAAGAGCAATGATTGGCAGTCAAAATAAAAAAGGAATTATTAAAATCGGACCTATGAGAGCCAAGAAACAAATTTTTAAAGTTTCAAGAAATCACAAGTTTACAAATTTCATATGGAGAATACAATTAACACTTGATTTAGGCCAACTTCAAAATTCAATTTCTCTGCTCAAACAGCTCCGATTCTTGAAATTATTTTTTTATTTTGATTGTATACATCTCAGCATTATATGTCTTTCATTTCATCGAAAACGATTGGAAAAATTTTGCGAATTTTGCGAATTACTACAAGTACCATATTTGAGGATAAAAACCGATATTTAGGTAGAAACAGTTGAAAATCTAAAAGACGGGGTCAAACGGTGTCTTAGCAAAAAATATTACAATTAACTAGAACATGTTTCGAGTGCGCGTGCTTAAGGTTATCTTTGGGAACCTTCTGCAAAAAATTCTATGCCCGTTTTAGAATGTGTGGTCATTTCTTGAAAATGACATGTGGTCGTTACTGAAACCACTGTTGTTTTACATCAACTGAATTGATATTCTAGATAATGCCCTAAACTCATTTCAAATTAAAGACAAGTCATTCAGCTGAATTGTTGAAACTAGGATGAATTGAAGAAACTAAAAATCAAAATACAGTAACGTATAGTGGATTGAAGAACCAGGAACTCTACTCTTTGTGACGACTGAACCCGACACTGTATCAATCATGTCAAATTCAATTCCGAAGCACCACGTTCTTTCTTATCACTGTCAGACTAGACCTAATGCTTCCTTTTGACCTGATGCTTTTCATAGTTGTAGTTGACTGATTTTGGCCGTACTTTCTTCAGAACGAGAACAAATGGTTATTGATCTGATTGATTTGATAGTTATGAGGACAGGGCAAATTTTGCGATTCTGTGGTGCCACTTCGACGTTTGCCTCGCAGTTTCCGAGACGACAGACACCAGAGACACCACTAAGACTGTCAACGTTGATAGACAGAAGCTTTTCACCTATGATATGATGCTGCACTTAGCAATACATTTCCACTCGGAAGAGAATAGATTTCCTTACTATACACCAGATGCTTGCCCATAACTGGGAGCTGCTTGAATTTTGAAAAAAGGCTTTCCGATAGGTGTATGGTTTGAAAGCAGTCCTAAGTAACGCCTGGAACAAACATGTTCACAGCTTTCAAATTGACCCAGGATTCAGAGCAAGACAAGCGTTTGTGCAACATGACATCCATGACGTTTTGTCAGAATGCTCATAACATCTGGCCAGAATGTAGCAAAAGCGAGCCATATTCTACAAACTACGCCAAAAGTCAATGAGATGAATTATGATACTAAAACTCAAGAAGAAGCATTGGAGAAATCTTTGTATTTATGACTGTGATATGAAAGAATGTTGTGCCTCTGAACTGAGTTTGATATGATTTGATGCAGTATTGAAACCAGACGTCACAAAGAGTAGAGTTCCTGGTTCTTCAATCCACTATACATTACTGTATTTTGATTTTTAGTTTCTTCAATTCATCCTAGTTTCTAGAATTCACCTGCATGACTTGTATTTAATTTGAAATGAGTTTAGGGCGTTATCTAAAATATCAATTCAGTTAATGTAAAACAACACTGGTGTCAGTAACGACCACATGTCAATATCAGGAAATGACCACACATTCTAAAACGGCCATAGAAGTTTTTGCAGAAGGTTCCCGAAGATAACCTTTGGCACACGCACTCGAAACATGTTCTAGTTAATTGTAATATTTTTTGCTAAAACACCGTTTGACCCCGTCTTTTCGAGTTTCAACTGTTTCTACCTAAATATCGGGTTTTATCCTCAAATATGGTACTTGTAGTAATTCGCAAAATTCGCGAAAATTTTCCACTCGTTTTCGATGAAATGAAAAACACATAATGCTGAGATGTATACAATCAAAATAGAAAAACTATTTCAAGAATCGGAGCTGTTTGAGCAGAGAAATTGAATTTTGAAGTTAGCCTAAATCAAGTGTTAATTGTATTCCCCATATGAAATTTGTAAACTTGTGATTTCTTGAAACTTTAAAAATCTGTTTCTTGGCTCTCATAAGCCCGATTTTAATAATTCCTTTTTTATTTTAACTGCCAATCATTGCTCTTTCAATTGAGCTACAGCGTGATTGGTTGTGAGAACTTTTTTGCCATTCTGGATCACTGTGCTGTGCGAAGAGATCTCCTACCTCAACTTTCTGACATTCCTGGTAGTGATATACATCTTTTGGATTCAAAATCTTTATGCCAACCGTTGCAGTATGGAAGCACCTACTAAACCGTTGTTGCAGATCGTATAATCTTGGAAGCGACAATAACATATACGAAAGCAAGAAAGAGATGTAGTTAGGGTAGCACTGCTTTCTGCTCTGGCTGGCGCGGGAGTCCGTCTTCTAGTGTTTTCTTCCCTGGATGATTTTTGGTTGTTTGGGGTCAGTCCGTCTATCGGCATTCTATGGGAGTGTGGTGTTTGTCTTGTTCTTGGCTGTCGGATGATGTGCTCGGCACAGTCTTTTTTTCGTGGCTTTAGGAATATCCTTTGTGGGTGCCTTGCATTCAGGGGACTTCGTTACTTGCAACTCTGATGGGCATTTTGGTCATGGTTTTAATTTCATTGCTGGCGCTGCGTGTTCGTGGGATGCGTGCCTTTGATGTGCATTTGGTTCCAGTGGTCGGAATACACGTATTTTTTATAAGAAACTAAAGTCCGTGGCCGGTAGGAAACGTTTCTTACTACCGGGTGTCCCAAAAAAAAGTACTCCCGTTTGAAAAATCACCAAAAATTGATTTCACGGCCGATCTTTAATTTTCTCTTTTTGTCAAGTATATCAAGGACCAAATTATTTTTCAACATATCGCCGATCTTGTGATTGTCTTAAAAAGTAGCAAATTTAGCTCTTTTTAGGGCTACCTGGTTTTGAACCATACTGCAAAAAAGCACTGATGATTGCCAGATCAATTTCTTTATGCATGTAAAGCATCTAGTTTGGTCATAAATGACAGAAAGAAATACGCAAATCATGGCAGACCTCATTGATGATAAAAAATCTGAAAATTCTGACTCTTAGGCAAGATTGGCTATTTTTGCTTAAAAACTATAGCTCAAAATAAGGTTTTTCAACGTGTAATTATTCTACCTTGTTGCATCAAAAGCAAAGATTTTATCATCTATAAATATTTTTGGGTCCTTGATAAAATAACTCAAAAAGAAAATTTTATCAAAGGTTTGATAATCAATTTTTTGGTGATTTTTGAAACAGGAGTACTTTTTTTGAAAGTGAACATTCCACACAAGCCTGAGTTCTGTCACGAAGGAAGACGTTTGTAACTGCAAGTGATGCTTGGACGTAAATCAACGACATTAGAAATAGCTTAGCTGGGGAACTGGGGCAATCTAAATAATCTATTGTATTTTATATTTTCAATCGATGAAAACAATTTGAACATAAATGGCTGGCGTGCGTGCTTCAATTAAAAATCCATTTGTTTCTTGAGTTAGAGCGCCTTGTATAATAGCAGATGATAGCAATGAGGAAGAGGACACGAAGATGTACAACCTTTTATGATATCTTTAGAAAGCTAAACTTCAATTGAAATGTATGGTCCTATACGTGCAATACTGCCTGTAAAGCAATCAATTTGATTTACATTGTGATTATAAGTTTTTTTATACAATAAGAGTTTAACAAAAACAAAATACTTATGACTACTCGGTGTCCAAAAAAGTTGTACCCGGTTTGCCTAAAGATTGCAGCAAATGGGCAAAGGATTCACGCCAAATTTTTATGTGATGTTGCCTTTCAGATGTTCAAGTAAAGTTTGCTGCCATCCCCATAAAAATCCGTTAAAAAATGATGGAGCTATGACCTTCAGAAGACCAAATTTGCCTGATGACTGAAATCAGCGGTCGGCCATTTTGTCTTGCCATTTTGCAGTGATACGTAGATTCACGTGAGGTAAGGAATAATTTCTGTGAGGCCAGAAATAGTGGAACAACATGGTCGACCGCTGGTTTCAGTCATCGGGCAAATTTGGTTTCCTGAAGGTTATAGTTCCATCATTTTTCAACGGATTTTTATGGGGATGGTAGCAATCTTTAATTGAATGTCTGTTATCTAAAGAGCAACATCATGCAATTGTTTGGCGAGAATCTTTTGCCGTTTTGTCTCAATCTTCAGGCAAACGGGACACAGTTTTTGGGACACCCTTTATACTTACAAACTACCTAACTACATAACAAGGATGATGAAACGGGAAGCAAGAACATATGACTACCCCCAAGGTCATTACATAGAGAACATAAAACTAAACTACACCTACATACACAATTATAAAAAAATTATAAGTTGAATGTATTATTAAAATATCATTTAAAACTTCGGATTAATTTTGGGAACCATTCCAGAATTTCAATACGAAGTTGCAAAACTCCCAAGAAAAGGTATGTACCACAGGAAGAATTTGTGATTGCCAGATTCCTTTTGCAGCTTTTACCATCACATGAAAACGAGGCCTGGTCCTTTTTCACTAACAACAATCAAAAGGAAGTTGAAACATCGCTATCGGTACTTCGATTCTTCGATTCTTTCGTGAAAATGATTTATTCTATGGTTTAAAGTTCTGTCATAAAACATCCAAACAAGTGGACAGTAGCTAAAGTGCGATAACACAAATGCTCTCATTAGCTGCTGCAATTCGTCTGTGTCCATGTAGCAGGATATACGGGCAAGTGCATGGAGTTTCTGGCCGGCCTTTCTACATAGGGTCTTCACCATTAAACAGAGAAATTGTTCAATGGCTTGAAAACGAGACTTTGAACATCAAAACGAGGCTGAAAGCCCCAGAATTTGCCCGTATAACATCGATTTTCGAAATCAGCATCCCGAGATTGACCAAATCCACCCTATCTCATAAATTTCGCCTCAGGGGGACGATACCCCCTTTCTCCGCCTGGTAATACAAATATAATACAAATTATATTACTGGTAATAAAACTGGTAATACAAATAATTNGCAGCTAATACCTCTCTCCATAAAAATATCTTTCATGAAAGGTGGATTTAGATCAGACTTTGTTTTAAAAATTTCCGTCATAAGCAACTGTAGGTTTCTTACATGGATGGGCACCGAATTGCTCTGTTCCAGGAGAGAACCAAAATCACTTCCGTGATCCTTGTACGCAATGCGCAGTGCCCTTTCGTGAACATGATTTATTCTATGGTTTAAAGTTCTGTCATAAAACATCCAAACAAGTGGACAGTAGCTAAAGTGCGATAACACAAATGCTCTCATTAGCTGCTGCAATTTGTCAGTGTCCATGTAGCAGGATATACGGGCAAGTGCATGGAGTTTCTGGCCGGCCTTTCTACATAGGGTCTTCACCATTAAACAGAGAAATTGTTCAATGGCTTGAAAACGAGACTTTGAACATCAAAACGAGGCTGAAAGCCCCAGAATTTGCCCGTATAACATCGATTTTCGAAATCAGCATCCCGAGATTGACCAAATCCACCCTATCTCATAAATTTCGCCTCAGGGGGACGATACCCCCTTTCTCCGCCTGGTAATACAAATATAATACAAATTATATTACTGGTAATAAAACTGGTAATACAAATAATTTTTGGAATGCACAGCGAGCGAGCTAGCTACATGGGTTTCAGAGAAACTTTTGCGGCTTTGTTTGTTTTTGAATTACTGNAAAAATAGAATACTCAAAATTTTGCAGTACAAAAATATATGCACGTCAACCAATGCTATACACAGAGATTTCAGTGTGCTAAAAATCTCAGACCAATACGAATTGAAAATTCCACGACTGATGCATTTGTATACGAACAACAATGAAATACTACCAGATGCTTTTGAGAATTTATTCCAAACTAGATCAAACATTCATAACTATCACACTCGCTACAGTGATATTTTCGAAGTACCAAAAACTAAAAATCGTTTTGGCAATTGAGCTATAAGCGTCAAAGGTCCCAGGTTATGGAACTCTCAACCCTCTGAACTTAACAAAACAGCTCCCCTTAAAGAATATGTCAAGGCTCTAAAAGAATACAAACTAGGTTCTTATGTACAAAATATAATCATTGAACTAACAATGAGATCGTTCTGCGCATTTTCATTTTCGTGTTAGTTAATTTGTAAGTAGTGTATTACTTACATGAGTAGGTATTTTATATTGTATTGTTTTCCAACCTAAGATTGTATAACCTAATTTTTGTATAACCTCATGTTGTATAACCGCATATTGTATAACCTCATATTGTATAACCGCATATTGTATAATCAACCGTTCTGTTTTGTTTGTAAGCGCCCCAGACTCGATAAGCTATGCTTCTTTTGGGGCGAATGAAATCATATGTAGTTAGTATTAACTGATATGTTATTTCATGAATCATTATCATCATTCCCAGAGTAATTCACCTAAACAGGAAAAATTTCTGAGCTAGCCTGAGACAGATGGTTAATGAATTATGTTACTACTATCAATGCATAATTTGAGGAAACTTTCAGTCAGGTCAACCATTGAAATATGTCTTCTTAAAAATCTCCTGCTCAATCAAACTATTCTGCAAATTAGAGAAAATATTAAAAGAAAAGATGCATTTACATTTTAACAGTTCACAACGCAAGGTTCTAGGATGAAAGAAGCTTGAACGGTGTCGAGTAGTGTCTTCAAGAACTAAAGGATCTTTTCCACCCAAGTTTTGTTGCAGTTGTGATTGTTCAGTCATATTGGACTTTTGAATAGTGAAAAGTAAATTGCACTTTCACAGCTCAAAAAACTTCCAAAGATGAAATTATTGTTTAGCTGCCGTAAAAGCTTTTTGTAAATTATACATAGATAGTAACTGTGTGTCTTTTATTTTAAATCGAAAAAATTTTAGCTATTAAAGCAATACAACTGGTCTAATTCGATTATTTAAATAACTACAAATTAATAAATATTTTAGATAAACTATATGCAGGATTAATTTCGAAGGCATACATTGCATCTGCAGGTGGCCACATCCCAGCTCTTGATTGGCCATTTGAATTGGACCAGATTTTCTGCTGATTTGATATCTTCTGGCAGACGATTCCAGATCTGTGGCCCAAAAGACCTGAGACTATTTGAACCGAACGTTGTTTGGTTGGGCCTATACCTAGTGCTGCAAATCATTTTGACGACGTGAAGGTCGATTGCAGGTTCTTGTTTCGAAAATGTTTTGCATGAATGCAGGATTTAGCTGGTTTACAGTTTTGAAAATCTCAATGCAGAGGTATCTTAGCCTATTTACATGCATTGTGCATTTTTCTGATTTGCAAAGTAGAAAAAAAAAAAAAAAAAAAAAAAAATTTGAATTGGACCAGATTTTCTGCTGATTTGATATCTTCTGGCAGACGATTCCAGATCTGTGGCCCAAAAGACCTGAGACTATTTGAACCGAACGTTGTTTGGTTGGGCCTATACCTAGTGCTGCAAATCATTTTGACGACGTGAAGGTCGATTGCAGGTTCTTGTTTCGAAAATGTTTTGCATGAATGCAGGATTTAGCTGGTTTACAGTTTTGAAAATCTCAATGCAGAGGTATCTTAGCCTATTTACATGCATTGTGCATTTTTCTGATTTGCAAAGTAGTTCTTCATAAGAAGAATTATGGTCAGAAATCGAAGGGCTCTCTCCTGTATTTTTTCTATCTTATCCATAGATCTAGAGGGTGAGAA
Source organism: Aurelia aurita complex sp. Pacific (assembly GCA_004194395.1). Taxonomy (NCBI): domain Eukaryota; kingdom Metazoa; phylum Cnidaria; class Scyphozoa; order Semaeostomeae; family Ulmaridae; genus Aurelia; species Aurelia aurita complex sp. Pacific. Next base: position 22,031 of record REGL01003289.1, read on the forward strand.
AAACCATACTAAAGGGCAGTAGTTAAAGTAAGAAAAGACAAAGCTTTGGACAAGTACCTTTTTCTCCGCCAAGCCAAGAATTGATTTCAGTCGTTTCAGTACATTTAGCTGGGTAGCTGCTTTTTTGCAAAGATCAGATATGTGGAGGTCAAAGTTTAGTTTATGGTCGAGATTTACACCAAGCAACTTTACTGAAGCTTCAGATTTAATCTTTTTCCCTTG
>REGL01003290.1:7730-22227 GCA_004194395.1 Aurelia aurita complex sp. Pacific
TTTCACTAACGCAAGAAGGAAAACGCTGGTGAATTTATACACTCCGTTGCAAATGCAATGTAGAATTGTCAGCATCTACCCCAAAACAAGAGCTGCTGGAATATGAGCTGCTAAGTTCTGAAATTGGAAATTTGCGGCCAAAATGGGAAATTTCGCGGGAATTAACTTTCGCGAATTAGGTATCGTATCAAATTTTGTGATGTCTATGCGTTTGTTAGCAGTATAGTCCGAAAAGCTTGCTGTCAAACAAGATCATGTTGAATTCCCTTGCATTGTATTAAGACATCAACAAAATAACAAGAAGAGGAATATCAATGTTTGACCATGTCAGTATTTGATTCTATATTTGGGAAATTTCGCGAGGATAAACGTTCGCGAAACTGACATTTTCGAAAATTTCGATTTGGTCCAAAATGCAAAATATACGCCAAAGTTTCTCCCCACAAAAGTGTTTTCCTATAAAGTGCCTATTTCAAAATTGATACAAAAAAATGTAATTCTAGCACTTACATCTAAAGCTTGGTCATGCTGCTCTGCATGGAACAAATCGAAGAAATAAATCAAATCAAGCAGGAGGTAGAACGTATTGCTTTTCGTTTTCGATCCACGGCAACCACGTGTTTTAAATCTACAGTAAAAATTTAACCGATTAGACAGAATCTATGTTGCAGATGAAAATTAAGGGCTCGTCTATTGAGCAAAGTCATACTAAACTTGTGCAAGCGTTCCCTTCATCTTCTCTTATCCATTTCAAGAACATATCATGGCTGTTATTAGATCGCCATATGTTGTTTCTGGACGGAGAATTTTCAAAAAGTCATGTATGGTGCGGGAAGTGGCTAACGAGAATCGAATTCAACTTTAAGTTGAAGATTCAAAAACAAAGCTGCGCACTGGGAAAATCCTGATATCTTACCGTTTTCTTCCTTTATCCCGTCAAAAGGAGGTACTTTTTGAAACTCTTGGTATAAGTTAAAATTTTGGCCAAGACCTGAAGTATCAATCATTAAAATCAGTCCAGTGTACTTACCTTTCCGCGATCGATCTTCCTATTGTTTGTAGCCTTTCTCTTGCAGAATGAGGACCACTTGAGAGGGACACTACCTGTAATGAAATGTAAATAGCGATAGATGGATTATAGAAAAAACGGCACCGAAGAGCATTTTCCCGAAGCATTACGTTTTTAAGTGTAATAAGTTATAATTCTATTGAGATCCTGGAATAGAATACAAAGAATTATCCGAAATTGTCCCAGCTGTATTTCCCTTCTCTTTACGAATGAATAACGATTTACACAAATTCAAAATTCGTCAATTGGTATCCCATTCGCAAACAAATGCTTCGCTCTAGAGCATCTTACTTAATAGAGACTAATAATTAATGCGATTAAACACACGTGCCACCTATCCATTATAACCAGCGAAATACTTCTTCAGGATTTCACACTCTCTCTAGTTAACCTTCAGCATCCATTTACGAAGTAATCACATGGCAGCCAGGAACCAGAAAAGCCTTGTGAAATAGTTATAAAGAGGGAATTGGAAAAACAGAGTCCATAAGATGAATGTTGCTGTTAAAACTGCAAAACGGTAATTGTCTGCTACTTTACCTGGCTAAGGCGTCGATTCATAATTTCTAAAACTTTGTCATGGTTCTGAAAAGTAGATATATAGATTTTAATCATGCCTTAGATCATCATGAAATAGAAGGACAAAAACCTCTCAAGCTTTGCAATGTTTAATGTGACCAAAAGCCATGAAAAACGCGAGGAACCGCAACTTTTGCTCGAATTTGGATAATTTAAAGAAATGAGTCAAAAAATAATATACCTTCATACTTGCCCGAAAAGAGGTTTGGATTGAGCGTCCAAATCTGGAAAAATTTGAAAAGGAAGACGAAAGTACGACCCCCGTTTTCAGAGAATCTATTATCGACAACTTTGCGCAAAGCGAGTTAGCAATGGTTCACTTTACACACAGGCAAGTGTTATTTTTTTTGCTTCATTTCCAGTTATTTTCATTCATTGTTAGCTGACCTTACCTTCGAATGAATAACAAAGGTTGAAAACAACAAATTTCGATTTACAAACTTGCAAAATGAAACCCTTGCATGCTCGCACTTTTGAACTGCAACTGTTACACAAAAACCTCAGCTAACATGGAATGAAAATAACGACAAACGACGCCAAAAAGCTACTAATATGTTCAAATGAAAATTCCTTCACAAGGACCACACATGTAAATCAAACTTCACCATCAAACGATTATGCAGTCGTGATGGACCTTACCTCTGCAAGATCGTATAGGGCGGCAGCATCCTCAAACTGACCCTTGGCTTCTGCATCCTGTGCAACTTGAGCTATAATACTTGACGTATCAAGCTTGAATTTCTCAATGCAGCCCGGCTAAAATAAATCAAAATGTATAAATGTATCGGCTTGCGAGAATTGATGTTTTTGCTACCTACCCAGTTCTGAATCGTAGTGGAAATTACAAGAAAAACTATCAATTTCAATATATTAGACCCTGGACTTTGTTGTTTAAGTCCTCGATAAAGCTCGGTATTATGTAAGACTCAAAAGCTTCATATCTAATCCAAAGAAATAGCTATATGGCTGAACACGACGCCTTGCGTAAGCTACACTTGCTTTAAAATATAACTTTCAGTTATGTATGATTCATGATCTATTTTCCAGAGGAACAAAAAAACAATTTCGTGATCCATAAAAATAAATTGGTTGTTGGTAGAAATGCACAAAAAGAAATTTTTGAATAGTTAAAATTTTGGTGATTTCAGCAGTTCCACTTCTTTGGCTCAATTGGTACAAAATGTGTCAAAACAAATTAGACTTGTTCTTGTGTTAACTTTTTTTGGAACCAATGCCGACGTTACAGTTTGGTGCAGCAGCAACAAAGAAGAAATCAAAAAACACGGATGCTTGCCAACTATCTTATTACAAGAAGCAGCAAGTGCAGTATAAAACTAAGAAGAACAGCAGAGATGTTCTGAAAAACAAACAAACAATCCTATGGGGAAGAGGGGCAAATTCGAATCCTTCCAATCGACCTACTGAAACTGCAAAGCAACACAACGTATCACATTGAAATAAAATCAAACCTTTCGTGAGCCATCTTCATTCAGGCGCCCAAGCAGCATTTCAAACTATGGAAAAGGATGAAATCTTCACATTAAAGTAAAAAAGTACTCCAAAAAGACAGATTGAAAAATAACGATTCTAGTCACAAAAATAATTCACAGATCTAACGAACATAGCCGAATGAACAAAAAGCCATATTTTGAATTTCAATTGATCGTTGAGGAAAGCTTTGGTTTTTTGTTTGAGAATTCTACCACTAAAGAGTTCCGATTTTTCCTTTGCAGTCATGTGGCACAATATTTGACAGGCAACAATTCAGTTCCGACAAGGCCCTCATTTGCGTTTGCTCTCATCGAAGTGCGAAAGGACCAGCCTTAACCAAAACTCAAGTTTTATGTAATATCAAAAGACTTGTCATCATAATTTCAGATCTGAGATCTATCATACCGCTAACTAAAACTTTGTATCGATGTTAGAAAAATCACTTAAATACTTTGAGGGAAGAAACTTTCGCATTTTTCGCGTTTTGACCAAAATTTTGCGAAAGTTTATTCCGCGAAATGTCCTTAAAATGCGAAATTTGCGAAAGTTTATTCCCGTGAAAGTTTCTTTTGCACAAATATTAAGATGTTATTTCTGAAATCTACCAAGGTAAATGGCCACAATAAGAACTGGGTGAGCAGAAAAAGTTTGCCTTGCAAAAGGGTTTCAATATGTTTTCTAATGCACGACTGCATTTTCCAAAGCAATGATCAGATCTTCAGCGCTAACGAAACTCTTCGTCTTTCATAAGATTTGCGAAAAGGCAGATATTGTAACAACAGAATCAAATGCTTTTGATTGACATACAAATAAAGCCTGTAAGGCCTGTTCACGGGCTAATACCAGTACAAATCAATCAGTGTTTTCCAGCAAAGGAGTCGAGATTAGTTAGGCCAATTATTCAAGTCACAAACATCAATAAAGCAAACTGTAAACCGACTGCTTGAAACCAAGGTGGCTAACTCACTCGCTCTACGTATCAAAAGAAGCTATGAATATGAAAAATGAGGTCATTTCGCAAGCAGAAGGATAAATTTCGAGTGATTACACTCAAACGACAAATCCTGGATTTGTGTAATTAATGCCAGAAAACAAAATTACCAACTGCTGCCGCGAATCATCAACTTTTTCCTCATTTTGAAATCAGTAACAGCTTCAAACTTGTTCAACATGCTGATAATTTAGACCAAATATCAACGCCATTTCCTCCATGAGCACACAATAAAGAGGTTAGCCACCATTCTAAGCAAGAAAACAATAGAGCAGCCCCATTTGCGTTGAACATTACATCATAGATTATAGGTCCTTTGCGTTTGATGACATCATTATGCTCTGGTCGCTTATTTTAAATACACAATTTCGCAGAGAAAATTCGAAAAATGGCGGGAAAAAGGACGATACACCATATCTATAGAGCGATAATCCCTTTTTATCATCAATCATACCAATCCTGGAGTTGTCCTTTAAAGTGGTCTTTTGCGGTTTGCTTTATTTACATTTGCAACTTGACGAAAGTATAACCAAAAATTATGCAGAGCAAAATTGGTTTTGGTCATAGAATCATCATTATATTGCAAAACACTGCATGCTCGGTATCCTTTAAAACATAATTGAGAGCAGCATTTGAATTTTTCCAGCATCGAGAAATTTTGTTGACTTAAGGGGGGCTCAAAGTTTTTTGTTTATCTTTCTTGCAAACAAATTTGGCATCTTAAGAAACTGTGATGCCTTCTGAATAGGAATATGCAAGCAGAATACGGTAAAAGTTGTTCCTTATGAAACAGTGAGCTCCAGCCAGAATAGCCACTGGTCAAGATTATTTCTGTCAAATTTTGTTAAGAAAGTATATGAGCAAAAACTGACCACAATACATTCGGTGACAGGCGACTTTCAAACCAGTCACTTTATGTGAAATCTAACGTCACAGTACTATTTGCGAACACCTGAACTTTCGAATGATGTATAGGATGTTTAAAAAATTTGAAAAATTCCTAAAATTCCCAAGGGAATAACCCCCCCCCCTTTAAGTAAACAACATTTTACAATGCTTGTAAGAATCAAGTTCCGCTCGCTTAGCTCTTTGAATGATGTCTAGTATGCATTATTTTTAAAAATAATCGTGGTTCTATGGCCAAAAACAGTTTTACTCTACATAGTTTTTGGTTGTACTTTAATCGGCTGTTGAAATGCTTTTGTTTGCAGTCACCGATAATTTGGTACCAGAAAGCCAATCAAAAGCAGCCGATAATTTGGTACCAGAAAGCCTATCAAAAGTAGCCAATTCTTTTGTAACAGAGTGTCCTCGTTCGATAAAGAATATCGCTGTACAAACCTCTTTCGTTTCAAGAACTAGTTCACTAACGCAGCTTGCAAACAAATTTTCATTATTTGGACCTGATATATTCCTGCGATGAAAGAGATCGACACATGTTTACAGCATATCGAGAATGCTAAAGGTGTCATAGAATGATTTATAGGAGGTACAAATTGGCTATTGCTAAATCAATTAAAGGGAATGGATATAAGTATATCTTGAGCGGGCACTGTAAATAGGCTAAAGAAAAAAACCAACACACCTATGTTTCTTTAGCTATACATGCAAAGAGTTTCGAATAAAATAGGCTGTATTTACCGCATGGTCCGGGTCAGTTTTCTACGTTGACTCCCTTTAACCAGAATACAATAAAGGCCGACCTCCACTGCAGTAGTTTTGGTGGGTAACCAGCACGCCTGCTTAGTGCGCATGCTTTCTGGCAACACAGCATGCACATTAGGCTGACGCGCTGGTCGCCGACCGAAACTGCTCAAGCCATTTGCAGTCACATTCTATTCTATCAGATGTCAATTTTTCCAGTCGATGCAGATTATTTACCCAAAATATGGTTTGACGCGAGCTAGGACCTATTGCCTATGCACATAGATTTCTATTAAAGGCTTAGATCGCTAAGATCCCCTTTAAGTTTTAAGTATCAGCAAAAACCTGTCGCCTTACCTCAGTAAATAGAAATATTCAAGTGCTTCACGAGGATCAGTTGTTTGAAATTTTCTTGTGTATGTCATGATCAGTCTTGCAAAATTCAATCTTCGCATTGGCTTCGGGTCTGATGGCTTTGCAGATACTAAAATATTAAAAACATATCCTGCATAATTTCAAAAAATATTTGGGATCTGCCGGCAATAAAATCAGCATTCTTGTGACCCAAGCACAGAGCTGCCATCTACGGCGTGCTCAAAATAAAGTGACTATGTGTGAACAGACACTACAATGATTTATTGTATGCAACTATCATAACTTCTTCTTGTTCCTTTTCCTCAACGACCAGCATTTTTGTTTTTATCGCTGAGCACTTATGCAATGCATCTTACGAAACGGTCTTTGAATTGAAGAATAAACATTGTCTTTTATGACCAGGTAAGGAGCTAAAGAAAGACATCTTTAGTAATCTGATAATCATATACAGGTTGAGTCAGAAAAGATGTGGAGTGTTTGCCTATTCTTATTGATGCAGTTTACTTTGTAAATTCCTTTCTTTAAAATTCATTGCCTAGAAGAAAGGCTAACTTAGATATAAAATTGTTTTGGTCGAAAGTGATATCAAAGCTTCGCATCTCTAACTACTCTTAGACGGAGGGTTTTAGGCCTCAGATAGTTCAACAGATTTCCAAACAGATGAAAGATTAAAATAACCATGAAATAATCTGAAGTTTCTCTAACGGCGCATTTCTTTGTCCCAACAAACCTGTACACAAAATAAACAGCCTAAATCAGCCTTCCTTTCAATATAAGTTACTTACATAATTGAGCATAGATGACGTTCGGTGTTAATAGTAAACCAGCCTCGCGTAAATAAAACAGCCTAAATCAGCGTTCATTTCAATATAAGTTACTTACGTAACTGAGCATAGATGACGTCCGGTGTTAATAGTAAACCAGCCTCGCGTAAAGCAGTTGCAAAATGTACGGAATGGCACCGCAGTCTCTCAATACTTGAAAGAAATTCCATACCCTAAAATGAAAGAATAACAAGCTAGCGTTGTGTAATGATAAGCAGCAGCTTCAATGCAAATGACTCTCTTTCTTTGGGACAGAAGATGAAATTCCCTAATTTGGGAAGCCGATCATTGAGAAAGGCACATCCCCCTACTGGCAACATACAAATGTTTTCAGAATCCTACCATCAAATCTGAGGATGTTTCCTGTTTACATAATAATGTCAGATGGAGGACATTTTAAGCCCCTTGCTAAACAAACTGGTCAAACTATGTGGCACGGAATTCCTCATCTGAAAGTAGCCGTTTCCTAGCCAGCAAACCATAAAGAATTTCTACTCCTCCAAAAACTTCCTGTCTCTCGACAACTTTCATTTTAAACATGTCTTTTAATCTACATTGGTAGTGCAATAAAAACGCGCATGTATGAGCCATCACTTATTTAGTTTAGCCTAGCAAAAGTTCTCAATTTGTTTGGCTTTAAGGTTTAAGGATCATGCATGTACAAGGACGCCCGATAAATAACACGCTCTGTGCATCTGGCAAAAGTTGGAAGAAAGCATTTCAAAGTGCAAGCTAGTGATCCTTACTCGATTCAGATATCAATTCATTGCACTGCTGCTGCCACGCTCGGTGAATTTTTCTTGGTTAGGCAACCAAGCTCCTTGGCTAAAATGGCGCATTATCTGATGCACGTGCGTTGGTTCGCTCGCCGAAAAGAACGTGTAACTTGACTTTCCATGTCAAGTGATAACTTTTTACATCATTGCGTTTTTGATTAAAATACTCTCAGTTCAGTGTATATATCTCTTTGAACTATACTTAAAAGTTAACCAACACTTTAAACTATTTTGATAAATTGTATTAGGCATTTTTAAAACAGAGGGTGCTCTCTCCTCGATTAGCCTAGCTACAGAAAGAGAGCTCCTCCTCGACAAATTCCCCTACATATGATTCTCCTCATTTGTATCTAATTGATTAGTATCGTTGTTATTTGATAGTTAAGTTAGATTTAGTCTTTATGTTAGATTTTCTGTTGTGTATGTATTGATTAATCTTTTTCAATATTGTATGTTGTGGAATAAAAAAATATGATGGGCATCAGAAGTACGAAAAACAATGTTCAAATATGGATGCTAAATCCGATCCTGAGCTCAAAAACTCCATTCAAAGAACTTAAAAGTTATTTTCATTATGGCGGGCATAGACGAATTCAGCTGACGTTGCTTGTACATACTTTAGATCAAGCGAGCATACACTTGGGAAATCATCTCTTTACCCGTTGACGCAGTTACCTGTGTCACGCTTTGCAAGGATCGACATGTGTTTCGTAACTTGTATGAAACTTCTTGAAGAGGACAATCATTTAATCTGAAGTGGATGTTAACAACATTAGCTGAATTGGTCTATTAGCCGAATGGTATATCAGAATACTGAATGATCGTTGTTATGGCCTGAATCTTGCACTTTAACCATGGTCAATAGAAAAAGAGAAGTTATGCCTGCATAACAACAGTCATTCTCGATAACTATGCAAATAGATGACGAGGTTTTGTAGCGAAGATGAAGTTTCTGGGGACGATTTGGACATTTTTTCCAGTACTTTTCAGCTTTGAAAAACAAGTAAATACAGTAAAATGTAGACACTTCGTTGTTATGAATTGCATTAAGCACAATTTGATTCTTCCCAACTCATTCAAACTGTTTTGACACCGTCCAGTATCGCCAAATGTTTCGAAGATTCCTTTCATAACATATTTTGAGTCACAGTAGTTACATACAGTCGTGGCCAAAAATTTAAGACCACATTTTTGTCAACAACGTTTCCTAGAGTAACGAAATGAAACCCTACCGCTCTGCCTATTTTACTCTCTTGGAGTTCGTTCAAGTAAACTTTCCATGTAGATTTCTATAAACTTCATTGTGATGTCATAACAAAATAGCACAGAAATTCAAAAAACAAACTCAAAATTCGGAATCTACATGGAAAGTTGACCTAAACGAACTCCAAGAGAGTAAAATAGGCAGAGTGGTAGGATTCCATCTCGATACGCCAAGAAGCGTTCTTGACGAAAATGTGGTCTTAATTTTTTGGCCACAACTGTAGTGCTGCCTTTCTAATAAGGTAAACCTTTCCCTTCGGAATAATCCCCCTGTCAGTATTCTCAAGCTTTTACTGTTTTCCTCTTGTAACTATGTTTTACGGAAGGTCAGTGGCATAGGCCTAACTGTTTTGAAAACTCGGTGTCTGTTGTCCGCTCTCTCCCTTTTAAGTCTTTTACAAATTTCTGGAGTCATCCACGATATAAGAATAAATTTAATGAATAATCTCAAATTCAAACAGCATCTTAATTTCATTTAAAATTCTTTACACAGGGTGAAAGCATTCAGTTAACAAAAAAACTGTTTTACAATATGCCCTGTTAAAATTGAAAGATAAAAAATATCTAAATGCTACCTAACATACTGTCAGAAAAATTACTGAAGAAAACCTAATTAAAAAGGAAAAAAATTAATCCTATCGAAAAAAAATTACTACAGAAAAGAAATCTATTGCCTCATATTACACTTTTGTGGGACAGACTTTGGTTTATATGCAAGGAAGTACGTGAAAATCGGTTGTTATAAAACCTTCATGGGAGACAGTTTGATTTGGTGATTTAGACCAAACACTCGCCCCTCGGTACGCAAATGATTTGTGTCCATTGTTTGTTCTAAGCAAGGGAAGTTTCAAGTCAGTCTCGGCGTTTCTAAGCGTCCTTATCGCCTGCTCATGCTGTCTTATCTGATTTTAATATTCATGGTTTTTATACTGAAGGTATTTCAAATTTGTATATTTATCATATCTACTATTTTACTACTTTTAACTATGTATTTATGTATATTTATGTATATTGTAATTTTTAGTTGGCCTATATTAGCTTTAGTATAGCTACTGTATTTATTAGCCAACTTTTAAAGAAATTGATAATAATAATAATAATTGATAATAATCTTTGAAACATTTGGGCCATATAATCTGGGAAAAGTTGATTTACAGATTTGAAAACAGTAGTTGCTGTTTTAAACATGGTCAGCTTTTTAACTGTCAGCCAGCCCAGGCCTTTTATCATAGGTTTAAGGAGTGTGCATCATAGGTACTATTTGTGACAATACGGGCAGCACGATTTTGAAGAATTTGCAGTCTTTTTAAGAATGCCTCTGTGCAACATCCCAATACCGTTCAATGTGCTTTTCGCAGATCTAAAAAATTCTTATTCGATGTATTCATTCTACTTGTAAGAAACTGTACTCAGTTCTTCCAGGAGATTAAGAAACTCTACCTGCAGCGATCAGATGGCAATTCGAAGTAACGAAGCTTATCCACATTTTTAGTTTTGCGTTGCAAAGTGTTTTTGAAAGTGCATTACCAATTCAAATGATATTAAAAAGTGTAACTTCTACTTTGCTTTAGGGTTCTTGATAGTAATTCTTGGTTCAAATAGCAGTCTTTGATAAACTCACTTTGATGAAAAAACTTTGCACTCATCATTACTGTAATGAATTGGATCCAAACTTAAGAAACCCTCCTACAAAGTTCGGAGTTAAGTTTCTTGTAAAAAAGAATGAGTGTATATGCCATCTGAAGCCTGTGTCCTTTTCGCTACAATTAGTTATGGCGTTTAACGTCCTTTCCATTCTTTGTTTTTCTCATTAATCGGAGCCTTGCGCATTATCAAATGCAGGCATAGGTGTGAAATCAAAATCGCGGACAATAACATAGCACGTTTGATCAGCGGCGCTTTCCAGACCATAGTTCTTTTTCTATTGATTATGTTTTAACAGTTTGGTGAAATAAAAAAGGGTTCCATTTGCTAAGACTGTCCACATAAAAAGTTTAGAAAATTTGCATAATTGTGGCCAGCAGCTGAAAGCTTGTTTCTTCCAAACAATGGTTACTTACCGCTTCAAATTGTGCAGTGAGAAAGAGAACTTGACAATACAAGAAAGGTTGTTGATATGCTTTAAAGTGAGAAGGTCNCAAATGATACCAAAGAATGTAATTTCTGCTTTACAGTTGATTCTTGACATCAATTCTCGGCTCAAATAGCAGTCTTTGATGAACTCACTTTGATGAACAACTCTGCACTGATCTTTACTGTAATGAATTGGGTCCAAACTTAAGCAGCCCTACTACAAATTTCGGAGTTAAGGTTCTTGTAAAAAAGAATGAGTGTATATGCCATCTGAAGCTTGTATCCTTTTCGCTACAATTAGTTATGGCGTTTAACGTCCTTTCCATTCTTTGTTTTTCTCATTAATCAGAGCCTTGCGCATTATCAAATGCAGGCATGGGTGTGAAATCAAAATCGCGGACAATAACATAGCACGTTTGATCAGCGGCGCTTTCCAGACCATAGTTCTTTTTCTATTGATTATGTTTTAACAGTTTGGTGAAATAAAAAAGGGTTCCATTTGCTAAGACTGTCCACATAAAAAGTTTAGAAAATTTGCATAATTGTGGCCAGCAGCTGAAAGCTTGTTTCTTCCAAACAATGGTTACTTACCGCTTCAAATTGTGCAGTGAGAAAGAGAACTTGACAATACAAGAAAGGTTGTTGATATGCTTTAAAGTGAGAAGGTCCTGCAACGAATAACAAAATTCTCATCTAAATATAACTCCATTGATAAGAATGGAAAGTCAAACCTCATCCCCAGTGTGTTCTTACGTCATACGCTAATCATGAAGCCGAATGAACAGGTGCAAATTGCACAACTTCGACGACATCATATCACAAATTCGGCAAGGCCATTAGATATTGGGAAAAATCAGATCTCCGTCATACCACCAAACATAATTAATTGCTGAAGGATTGCTAGAGACTGGTCGAGGGTGATGGACAACTGTGTTAAAGGTGGCGTCAGGGCGTGTTCAACCATGACCTTTTTGCATCCAATGATAGATCGACCTTCAATGATAAACTGTGAAACAAGTTCCAGTATTTACCAATTTGTAATCGTGTATGTAGCATCTCGCCTTTTTCAGCTATTGTTTAGCTACATGTCTTTGTGCAATGGCCATGGGGTAGTCATTCTTGCTCCCCATGGTATCGTCCCCATAGTGCTGTATAGTAGTATAGTAATGAGAAAGTATAGTAGAATATAACATGTATTGTAATATTTTATATGAACAAATGAAACACAAATGAAAATACAGACCAATCAAATCATTCGAAATTCTTTGAGATGCAAAGCACAAGTAAAACATTTCCTTGACGCCATCTTTAGCACAATAACCTACTGACCATCGTGCACCTTGAAAGATACATTGCATTTTCTACGGTCTTTGATCTAGTTGAGTGAAATATACATCCCACAAAGGGTGAAGCGTAAGATGAGAACTAGGTGGAATCACTTTGGAGTTGACTGCAAAGGTAAACCCAAAAAATCTGATTGGCTAGCATAAAGGACGCCCCACTCAAAAGAAGACATGTCAATTTCAAGCGAAATGGCCCTTATGAGCAATGGACATTTCTACTAGAGAAAGTTTTTGCAGTGAAAATTAAGCTTCAGGTGGACATATCTTTGTCAAATTTGCCGAAAGTTTGTCAGCCAAAATGCTTACATTGCTAAATTATTTGTCCAATCAAAACAAAAGCCTAACAAGACAATGGGAAAAAACAATAGATAATCGTAACTTTCATCTTTTGCCCCTTTAGTTTCTAGTCAAGAAGAAGCCTACAAGTCACTGTACGATTTTCGACCCAAACAAGGCCAAAATTTGAATAGGCAACATTTGATGCAATTTTTCGGCTACAGTTAAGCGAATTCACTGTCATAGTTCTCCAAAGTTGCTGAGGCTGCGGACAAAGATAACGGGAAACACAAGGTATGTTACTGAACTTGCAAAACAGTTTTTCTTGAAATATATTTCTAAAGGCTTATCTGCCAAATTTCTATCCGAAACAGTTTTGATTCAAACATAAGGACTGTTTGTAAAAGAGGATAGCTTGCTATGCTTACCAAATTCCTCTAAAAGCATTGCTTGCAATTTGGCTAGGCTTATTCTTTCCTGGTCACTTATCTCATCTTCATCAAAGCCAACTTGTTGTAGCTATAAATTAGAAGAACAACATAAAGTATTGGGAAGCAAGCATTTCAACGTATTTTCAAGATCGTCCGAAGTCTTGAAAGGAATTTACCAGTTTGAATTGTTATTGGAGAAAAAACTGCGTGTTTGGCAATAAAAATCAAACGGCATTCTAATGCATAAAGCCCAATTTAGGTCTGAGCACAGGGTGCACAATGTCAAAATTAAGTAAATTTTCAAAGAAAGGGTTCTAGCGCTGTATTTAAATTATTTCTGCATTTGTAAAGGGTTAATAGTGGTTTTTATCTATAAAACAACACTGTCAACCCTTTTGAGAATGCAGAGAAAATTTGACATGACGCTAGAGCCTTTCTTTCCAACATTACTAAATTTTGACATTGCTAGGAAGAACAGAAGTGCTGTTTTTGTAGCAACGACATATTTTGCCTTACCTTGACCAAAAATCAGCAACCACTAGTCACATTGAGCCAAACGAGGTCTCAAACTCTAATACCCCGTTTACAAGGAGCATAAAAATACGGGATCGCGATCCACAAGGATCGAGATCGCGATCGAGTTGCGTTTACACGGGCGTCAAACGAAAATGGATCAGGATCGCGATCCATTCGCACATGCGTATGGTGCATAGTTACGGAGCCTAGAAACACTACAATGTTAATGGCGCTTGTATCTACTGCGCATGCTTAAAGGATATCGATTGGGATCGTGATCCCAAAAAGCGTTTACACGGCACATTTTTCAAGATCCAGATTGCGATCCGGATCGCGATCCACCTCTGAAATGGGATCGAATTTTAGGGGATTGCGATCGCGATAGAGTGTTTACACGGCACATTTTTTCAGGATCAGGATTGCGATCTGGATCGCGATCCCGTAATTTTGCTCCATGTAAACGGGGTATAAGTTGAAGCCTGACCTATGCAACTATGTAAAGATTGAGAAAATCAATGCCACAGCTCCCTCGCAGCAGCTACACAAACAAGGCCAGTCTGGTTCCCTGACGTCATTTTCGACTAGGGGGACTGGGCTCCACGGAAGCGGTCCAAAATAACGTCTGGACAAAAACCGTAACCATGGGCCGTAACCATGCCGCGACTTGTGCTTTGATTTGCCACCCTTTAGCGGGAAATGGCGGCGGCCAAGCTGCAAAATGATTTTGAAGAATTGCTTGAAGAAGTCCTGAAAGCAGCGAGTGATGGCTGGGAAACGTTCGAAAGCTGTCGTAGGATTGTTGAAAGCATTGTTCCGCAGTTTTCTTGTCCACAAGATAGAGGTATG
>REGL01003297.1:11671-22152 GCA_004194395.1 Aurelia aurita complex sp. Pacific
CATGTAGAATAGGTCATAGAAATACTGCAGTACGTCTTTGAAAACATCTCGCCACAAACGTGCTATCCTTTGATTATGCACGCTTCTCCCTACCAGTGCAGAGTTACGATCTTAGGATCGGGCCTCAGGGGGGGGGGGGGTTTGGGGGCGAAGCAGCCAAGAAAATTTTCTGGGACCACGCCCTTCAGACTCTCGGAGAATGAGGGAAACGCCCTTTTAAACAAAGCTACTTTAAAAAAAATTGTAAGGTACGGACACAAAAACTTTTAAACAAAAGGAAACTATATCCTATGTCTATGTTTAAGGCAGGTAGCTAGATTGCCATAAAAGTTGCCGTAAAAAGATTTTACAGCAATAACTAATTTTTGTCGAACGATACTTTTACGGGCCCCGGACCTTTTACCCCCTCCAACCCCCCTCTTGACGGTCCTGACGACCAGCTCCTTTTCTTTCTATCATAAATCTAACCACATCAACATTTTCCCCTCCCATGTCACATCGCACTCTCGATGGTAAGCCCCACCTATTTACTGCAAGTGTGAAAAAACGTAGCACAGTTGACGATTTGTTATTTGTTGCACATTGAAGGTACATCGGCAGACAACTGTAACCATCCACACAGCCATGAATAACAAAACGCCAGCGTATTAGTTTATGATTGCCATCAAAGTGCCATAAACTTAGTGGGCTTGAAACTGAATACGTTTGCCTTCTGATTGCAGTGCACCTTCGAAGCGCAACACCAACAGGATCAACTCTCTGTAGTGAATCCCTTATTCGCTGTCTCTGCACTCTGACGCCCTTTGCTGCGAGGTAACCAAATAAATTTGTTGAGCCACAGTTTGGATTGAAATGTTTAATTTCATTCACCACTTCGTCCAAGTCAGCATCAGTTATTACGCTATACAACTGTGCTGATATGCCATATAGCGCAAGACGTCTTTCAACTGTTCTCTTGGACACACGAAGAAGGCTCTTCATCTGTGTTGCAATAAATCCCAAATCAACCAAAGATTGAAGTTGCTCCTTACTGATCTCATATGACGGTCGCCCTGGATTCCCTTTCATTGATTGTCCCAATCTTGTGGATCCATTACAAGCCTGTTCAACCATCTTTTTAGCCATCAAGGTATCTTCATACACCTGGTCTGGCACTTTCGAAACTGAGTCCAATGTAGTAACAGATTGTAACCAACACAGACACTGGACTGACAATTCATTTTGCTGTTTCCCCCATCCAGTCATCTTTTGCAATTTACTGCTGTTGTCTTAGTTGACACATTTATCCCTCAAATAATATTTAACTTTAAAGTTTTGGCTCCAAGCTGACTTCTACTGTCAAAAGATATCCTATACTATTGATAGAGTTTTCTTAGTGCAAGGTTACAGAGTTCTTGAACCAATGTGCAATTTACTGCTGTTGTCTTAGTTGACATATTTATTCCTCAAATAATATTTAAATTTAAAGTTTTGGCTCCAAGCTGACTTCTACTTTCAAGAGATATCCTATACTATTGATAGAGTTTTCTTGGTGCAAGGTTACAGAGTTCTAGAACCAATTCCTTTAGGAATTTTGTTGATTATAACCAACACAGACACTGGACTCAACTGAAAAGTCATTTTGCTGTTTCCCCCACCCAGTCGTCTTGTGCAATTGACTGCTGTTGTCTTAGTTGACACATTTATCCCTCAAATAACATTTAAATTTATAATTTTGGCTTTAAGCTGACTTCTACTTTCAAGAGATATCCTATACTATTGATAGAGTTTTCTTGGTGCAAGGTTACAGAGTTCTAGAACCAATTCCTTTAGGAATTTTGTTGATTATAATCAACACAGACACTGGACTCGACTGAAAAGTATATATAGCATATAGGGCCAAGTAAAAAAGTCAGAGTTTGGAAACGTCGGAGATAAAACATCTCCAACTTTTATAGTAGAGCATATAGGGCCAAGTAAAAAAGTCGGAGTTGAGAAACGTCGGGGAATCTTTGCTCCGACATCTCCGAGTTTTTTACCTGGCCCTTTTGTTAGTGGACATATTTGCCACCAAAACTCAAATTATATTTAAAGTTAGAATTTTGGTTCCAAGCTGACTTCTACTTACGAGATATCCTATACTATTGATAGAGTTTTCTTGGTGCAAGGTTACAGAGTTCTTAAACCAATACCTTCAGAAATTTTGCAGATCATAACCAACACAAAGACACTGGACTGAACCAACAATTCATTTTGCTGTTTACCCCATCCACCCCCATTCAGTGGTCTTACTGCTCTTTTATTAGNCACCACCCTTTATACCTCCAAATTCAAAAACCCCCCCCCCCCCCCTGGATCACTTACTATATATAATTTGTTTGCCAGAAAACATTATACCCTTGAGTGCCATAAGAATATTGACAGCGGTTTTAAAAAATGGGGATATTGGTGTATTTTGTCAATTTAATATACAATCAATCAATCAATCAATCAATCAATCAATCAATCAATCAATCAATATCTTTATTAATGTGTCAAAATCTTTAGCTTACAAGCTAATTGGGGACACAACGAAAAGGTATAAAAAATCAAATTAAAATACAATCTGTAGAAAATATTTGTTAAAATTATACATATACAGTTGTTGGGGTTGAATTAAGGCCTTGTTCAGAAAGTCCACCCCTGTTTTTTCTATTTTATGGGCCATTTTATAACAAGTCCGAACAGCATGATTCAATGTCTATGATGAATCATTGAAATCAAATTCTGCAAAGTAACTTTCAAGATATGTTTCAGATTTGACTGTTTCATTCTGTGTATCCAAAAGACTGTCAATCTCTGCTAACAGCCCACTGTCTTCTGGCAAAGCCTGGAAGAAATAATCAGGTGTACATTGGAAAAAGTGAAAATGAGGAGAAGGAATTCAGAACAAAGAAGTACCTACTGTGGACATTCAATGAACTACTCTCAATTTTCAAGAAAGAGAAAGATACAGATTTGTCAAGTCTCAAGTTCTCTACCGTTTACAGGTATGTGAAGGCAAATAAGGAATTTGTCATGCAGTGTAAAATACCACAAGTGGCATGCCTTTGTCCTGTTTGTGAAAATTATGTTCAGTGTGCAGAGGGCATCAATAAAACAGTGGACGAAGAAGAGAAGCTACCAAGTACATATCATGACCTCATGGATAAAATTGCCTGCAAAGATATCACAAACGACTGCTGCAAGAGAAAATGTGATAAATGTCCTGCCATTGATCTTGAATTTCTTTGTGATTATGATTCTTTCAGGTACTGCAAATGGGGGAAAGGTGAAAAGTACCAGGAAAAGGTTTTATGTGAGATGAAAGGATCTGAAATGATGGAAAGCTTAAAGAGTGATATACCTCAGCTCTTGGAGCATTTTTTCCGGAAGAGAACCCAGAGCAGAAAAAACAAAGAGTGCATTGAAGATCTGCAAGCAAATGAGATAGCAATTCATGTCGACTACTCAGAGAACTACAAAAACAAACAGCAAGGTGAAATAAAGGCTGCATTCTATGGACAGGGTCTGTTTACACTGTATACAGTTTGTGTTTATGTCAATGAAGGTGGATTCGTAAAATGTGATAACTATGCCCTAGTAACTCAAGAGAATGATCATGACAGCGACGTAAGCTTTGGTCTCAATAAGTTCATCCTTCAGCATCTTGAGAAGAAGTACAACTTCAACAGCGTCACATTTTGGTCCGACGGATGTGCCTCTCAATTCCGAAGCCAGTATGCATTTTATCTCTTTACCAAATTTGATTCAAGGTATGATATTGAATGGCACTTCTTTGAAGCAAATCATGGTAAAGGATGTGTGGATGACATTGGTGGTACTGTTAAACATGCAGTGCATTTGCAGATGATAACCAACACAAAGATGCTGGTCTGGACTGAACTAACAGTTATTTTTGCTGTTTCGCCCATCCAGTGGTCTGGTGCAACTTACTGCCCTTTTTTTAGTTGACATATTTGCCCCTCCAATAACATTTAACCCTATTTGGACCGGGTTGAAAATTTGATATAATTGATATAATTTGAAGAACTCTTCCAGGTTCTTCCTCTTCTCCACTGCTTTCATCTTAATCTTTGCTCTCTCTACAGTCAACACCATAAATACTTTCACATTTAGTGTAAATTGGGACAGTACCTCTCTTAATACTCCTTGTGAAAGTTTCTGTGTTTCTTTCTTATTTTATAGAAAGTTAATTAGAAAGTTTCTTTTCGAGAAGAATGTGATGGTTGTTTGGCTGTGTATGAGTGCATGCGTGCATCTGCCCTGTCAGTAGTATATATAGTGGATTCAACAAGGCAAACAGCCCAAGAACTGTTTTTGCTCACCGAGAATCGTTACCCAGAATTCTCGTTGGGATTTTACGATATGTAAAGGATGTCGCAAAATTTAAAAAATTTTAAATGTTTTTCCGAGAAAATAAGAAAATAGCTGAGGTATAGAAGAGTGTCAAGGGAGAGGGGGAAGTGCAAAATGACATCATATACGTATATTACGTAATTTACGCAAGAAACTTTTTGCGTTTTTAAGAAAAGGTGGTAATAAAACCATAACCAATAAAGATTAACAGATATGATCCCGTGGCACAGTCGGTTAGCGTGTCGTACTTATAAGTCAGTATTGACGAAGAAATGCGAAGGTTGAGAGTCTCTCTTGGAGCAATTTTTGCATCATTTTCTTATTTTACGTACATTACGTACGCATGCGCAAATGCCTTAGAAAAAACTTGTAATAGATCCACAAGACTACTGTTAGCTACAATCAGAGCTAACAGTTATTTATGGGAGACAAGATTTTTACCATTGCAGTGGAGCTGTGCCACTCCTACAGCTCTTTTATGATAATAATCTTACTGGCACATTCACTGAAACTGTTAGACTGCTCAACATTTTAATACCAATGACCTCTTGTGAAGCAGAGCGTTGCTTTTCTACCCTAAAGAGGGTGAAAACATTTTTACGAAATGCAATGACTGAGGACAGGCTAAATGCTTTAGGAATGTTATCAATGGAGAAGAAGTTGATCAGAGAGATGCCTGACTTTAATAAATTAGTAATTGATAAATTTGCCGAGACTCTTATTGTTAGATTTGTTTAGAAAAGAAAAAACGTTTCTTTTGTTGCATAAAGTTTGCTTAAGATTCAGAACAAGTTACTCCAAAACTAGTTACAAAGAGTTTCCATTTCTAGAGGATTTCCATACAGCATCTTTTTCAAAAAGCTGAATATTCTTTCATACTATACTAAGAGTTAGAAGCTAGCCAGGTGCTTAAGGCTTCCCCTGTGTTTAATGTAGAAGCAGGCAGTCGAAGAGAATAATATTTGATTGAGGCTATTCATAGAACAACTTTGGCAAAAGCTATATCTGCCTCTTACTTTCCAAAGAAAATACCGTCGATGATCTTAGAAAATGGTCTTGAAAAAATATCCCATTAATGTTTCTTATTGATAAATCTTCATTCAAGTAGAAGGAGGAGGCCTGTGGAAGTTAATGATATTCAATCAAAGCTATTTATAAAATGACTGCATTGAAAGCTATATCTAATACTTACTATCCAAAGAAAATGTATTAGATGATATTAGAAAATATTATTGAAAAAATGTCCCATTAATGTTTCTTATTGATGAATCTGTTTGATGTAGAAGCAGGCAGTCGAAGAGAATAATATTTGTTTAAAGCTATTCATAGAGCNCACACAGCCGGTACTTCCAGTTGACGCACCAAAGAGATATTCTGGGGTCATGAAAACAATTTTTGGCAACTCTTCTCCATCGCTGTTGAAAACGGCCGCTGTTGAAAATGGCATTGTAATCCTGCAAGGTGTGGTCTGATCCCACCTTGATGACAGGTATACCCTTCCGTCTTAGGCTAGCAACTTGATCGGACATAAATGACACCGTAGGACAAAGGCATACGGATATTTTCTCTGATGCCATTACGGCTGGCAACTGGTAGACAAGACTCTTTCTGCTCGATGTTGACTGAACAACTGCGACGTCAATACCATGCTCTAAGGCATTTATTGCGTGTTCTTGAAACTTTCTTAAACCTTTGAAGTTGAAATAGGTACTCAAGTAGCCGTTCCATTTGATTCTTGTGTCATGATTTATTGTAGGAAGTCTATCGAGTATATCGATTATGCCATTATGAATGGTATATCGAACTTTTTTCCATACATTTTCTTCTCTTCTGGAGCTGTGCCACTCCTGCAGCTCTTTAATGATAATAATCTTACTGGCACATTCACTGAAACTGTTAGACTACTCAACATTTTAATACCAATGACCTCTTGTGAAGCAGAGCGTTGCTCTTCTGCCCTAAAGAGGGTGAAAACATTTTTACGAAATGCAATGACTGAGGACAGGCTAAATGCTTTAGGAATGTTATCAATGGAGAAGAAGTTGATCAGAGAGATGCCTGACTTTAATAAATTAGTAATTGATAAAGTGGCCGAGACTCTTATTGTTAGATTTGTTTAGAAAAGAAAAAAACGTTTCTTTTGTTGCATAAAGTTTGCTTAAGATTCAGAACAAGTTACTCCAAAACTAGTTACACAGAGTTTCCATTTCTGTAGGATTTCCATACAGCATCTTTTTCAAAAAGCTGAATATTCTTTCATACTATACTAAGAGTTAGAAGCTAGCCAGGTGCTTAAGGCTTCCCCTGTGTTTAATGTAGAAGCAGGCAGTCAAAGAGAATAATATTTGATTGAAGCTATTCATAGAACGACTTTAGCAAAAGCTAAACCTACCTCTTACTTTCCAAAGAAAATACAGTAGATGATCTTAGAAAATGGTCTTGAAGAATTGTCCCATTAAAGTTTCTTATTGATGGATATTGTTTGATGAAGAAGCAGGTCAGTCGAAGAGAATCATATTTAATTAAAGCTATTCATACAATGATTGCAGCGGAAGCTATATCTACTTCTTCCTATCCTTATAAATCATTGATTAAATATGACATATAGGGAAATGCATGATATAATGTCCCATTAATGTTTCTTATTAATGGATATTGTTTCACGAAGAAGCATCAGTCAAAGAGAATCATATTTGAATAAAGCTGTCAAAAACCAAATAGTGAAATCCATATCTACTACTTCCTGTCCTAAGAAAATACGGTATAGATTTTAGAAAGATATTATTGAAAAAATGTCCCATTAATGTTTCTTATTGATGAATCTGTTTAGTGTAGAAGCAGGCAGTCGAAGAGAATAATATTTGATTAAAGCTATTCATATAACGACTGCAGCAAAAGCTACATCTACTTCTTACTTTCCGAAGAAAATACAGTAGCTGATCTTAGAAAATGGTCTTGAAAAATATCCCATTAATGTTTCTTATTGATAAATCTTCTTTCAAGTAGAAGGAGGAGGCCTGTGGAAGTTAAAGTGCTTATGCAACCAAATTATCAAAAATGAGGTAACACAAATTTTAGAAAATTTGATCTTTCCTGATCATTTTGGTAACACTTTCACAAATTTCTGCGACCAGGAAGTGTGAAAAATCCGCCCGTAAAAACAAGTACCTGCTGCGAAATGTTGAACTTGTTAATGACGTCATAAGTAGTAGCCAACTGAATTGTACTGTCGGAAGTCATTTAGGCTATATAGGAAGAACGCAAACAACTTGCATTGCGTTTCGATCGTTCTCAGTCAAAATGTCGTCATATGAATCGAGCTAAGCTTCAGTTATGTTTGGTCGATTTTAAGCGAGGATACTGAGAGTGGGGAGGATTATGGTGTCGTCAATCATCTTGGCACAAACGCTCCGAGGTGAGCCTCTTGCTGTTCATGGTCAAGCACCAGTCTATCGTTTCGACGAATACGAAGACGGCACTCGACTTGCAACGATTGAAGCGAGGTTTGAGCGATGAGTTAACAAAGATAGTTGGCTAGAAGTAGAATGGTTTGCTTTTTATTCTGATTTATAGTGTTCATGATCGGCAATCTCATTATCATATTCCTTCTTCCTTGCATTGTAACGTAAATACGTTGATCGTTTATGATCCAATTGAGTTTGATGGGCCTATGTGGTTTCTAACAGTCTGCCATCCATCATCATGAACCCTACAAATTTGTGAAATTTAATCAAATGCGTCAGAGTAAAAGTAACAAAGTTTAAAGAGAAAAACTACAGTATTTTCAAAAAAAAGAATTTGAAGTAAAAACTATTTCCTTTCTTTTCGCAGTTTGACTCTCCCCGTTTACTCCAACTCCACCCGCAACACAGCGTTTCCCACCGTCGTGTTTCTTCGGCATGCCACTCGTCATGTTGAATATTGAATCTTCGCTGTGTGTTTCGTGACTCGTAAAGACTGGTGCCTACTACTTATGACGTCGCAAGAGAAGGATTTGTGTCGCACGCAAATGACTGAATGATACAACTTTGAACGCTTATAAAAATATTTTGGAGTAAGATATTTGAATTTGGTTTTTTTAATATTGATGTGGACGATATGGTCTTCAATTTTAACAGCAAAACAAAAGATCGATTATTTGGTTGCATAAGCACTTTAATAATATTCAATCAAAGCTATTTATAAAATGACTGCATTGAAAGCTATATCTAATACTTACTATCCAAAGGAAAATGCGTTAGATGATATTAGAAAATATTATTGAAAAAATGTCCCATTAATGTTTCTTATTGATGAATCTGTTTGATGTAGAAGCAGGCAGTCGAAGAGAATAATATTTGATTAAAGCTATTCATAGAGCGACTTTAGCAAAAGCCACATCTACCTCTTACTTTCCAAAGAAAATACAGTAGATTATCTTAGAAAATGGTCTTGAAAAAATGTCCCATTAATGTTTCTTATTGATGGATATTGTTTCATGAAGAAGCAGGTCAGTCGAAGAAAATCATGTTTAATTAAAGCTATTCATAGAATGATTGCATCGGAAGCTATATCTACTTCTTACTATCCTTATAAATCATTGAATATGACATATAGGGAAATGAATGGGAAAATGTCCCATTAATGTTTCTTATTGATGAATATTGTTTCATGAAGAGGCAGGTCAGTCGAAGTGCACCCTATTTATTTAAAACCATTTATAGAATGACTGCAGCAAAAGCTAGATCTACTTCTTACTTCCCAAAGAAAATAAAGCAGATGATATTAGAAAATGTTAATGAAAAAATGTCCCATTAATGTTTCTTATTGATGTATATTGTTTCATGAAGAGGCAGGTCAGTCGAAGAGCACCCTATTTATTTAAAACCATTTATAGAATGACTGCAGCAAAAGCTATATCTACTTCTTCCTGTCCTTATAAATCATTGAATATGACATATAGAGAAATGCATGAGATAATGTCCCATTAATGTTTCTTATTCATGGATATTGTTTCACGAAGAAGCATCAGTCAAAGAGAATCATATTGGATTAAAGCTGTCAAAACCAAATAGTGAAATACATATCTACTACTTCCTATCCTAAGAAAATACGGTATAGATTTTAGAAAAATATTTTTGGAAAAATGTCCCATTAATGTTTCTTATTGATGAATCTGTTTAATGTAGAAGCAGGCAGTCGAAGAGAATAATATTCGATTGAAGCTATTCATAGAACGATTTTAGCAAAAGCTACAATCGTAGATGATCTTAGAAAATGGTCTTGAAAAAATGCCCCATTAACGTTTCTTATTGATAAATCTTCTTTCAAGTAGAAGGAGGAGGCCTGTCAAAGTTAATCATATTCAATCCAAGCTATTTATAAAATGACTGCATTGAAAGCTATATCTAATACTTACTATCCAAAGAAAATACAGTAGATGATCTTAGAAAATGGTCTTGAAAAAATGTCCGATTAATGTTGCTTATTGATGGATATTGTTTCATGAAGAAGCAGGTCAGTCGAAGAAAATCATATTTAATTAAAGCTATCAATAGAAGGATTGCACCGGAAGCTATATCTACTTCTTACTATCCTTATAAATTATTGAATATGACATATAGGGAAATGAATAAGATAATGTCCCATTAATGTTTCTTATTGATGAATATTGTTTCACGAGGAAGCATCAGTCGAAGAGAATAATATTTGATTAAAGCTATTCATAGAACGACTTTAGCAAAAGCTACATCTATCTCTTCCTTTCCAGAGAAAATACAGTAGATGATATTAGAATATGTTTTGAAAAAATGTCCCATTAATGTTTCTTATTAATGAATCCTCTTTCATGTAGAAAGAGGCCTGTCGAAGTTAATCATATTTATTTAAACCCATTTATAGAATGACCGCATCAAAAGCTATATCTACTTCTTAATATCCTAACAAAATACAGTAGATGATCTTAGAAAATAGTCTTGAAAAAATGTCCCATTAATGTTTCTTATTGATGAATATTGTTTCCCGAAGAAGCATCAGTCCAAGAGAATCATATATGATTAAAGCTGCCAAAACCAAATAGTGAAATCCATATCTCCTACTTCATATCCTAAGAAAATACGGTATAA
>REGL01003299.1:10248-22127 GCA_004194395.1 Aurelia aurita complex sp. Pacific
GTAAATTTCTGACTGTTAATTTGAGGATTCGTTACTTCTTGCATTTTGTCTAAAAAGACGTAAATAGTTGGATTGTATTGTAAATCTTATGACATTAAGTACAAAAATCCCCTTGTACACGATGTATCGGGTACTGAAGTAGCTGCTTCTCATAACACATGACATGCAGCACTTTCCCCGTATGTGATTGTTAAAGGACAAAGCTTTTCCTTGCCCAAATCGTTGACGATGTAAACAAAACCTTCCCCTAAAAAGATGAATATTGACGTTTAACGCAAAAAACAGTGCATATACCGACACTGGCATACTGTTACTGAAGACATTGCAAGTGCACTGGCAAAGTTTGGTGATGTCGCACGGTGCCGATTTGGAGAAATAAACACCTCAAAATTGGCAATTTCAGATGACAACCGTAGAACCATTTTAGACTGCAGTTTGATGAATAAAATTTTACCTGCCTTTCCGACCACTCACGAATTTGAGCTTCAGGATGTCAATTGTCCATAGGTAGTTTTATCAGCATAAACAAATGCCAGACTTCCAGCTTGAGTATTTCAATGCAAACAAAATATGGAAGAAATGGTTCCTTCTGCTACTTACCTAACATGGTTCTAGAGTAGTGTCCAAAAAACCTAGAATAACGTCGCAACGCAAAAAACAGTGAATAACCCACCTGATAGGTCATGTTCCTGACATCCTTGGCAAGGACTCCTGTAAAGTTCTTGATGTGGCACGGTGTAGTTTTGGAGAAATATCCTCTTTCCTCAACAGGAATCTGCGTATGAATTAGGCCTTTTTTTCATGGCCACAAGAAGTCTTCGAATAATGCTTCTTAATCAGAAAATTTTGTCGATTGATGTCTCCCAATGTTCACCAACCTTTCTTCCATCAACATCAAGTAGTGGATTGAACTGCGAACGGATGAGCTCACGCTGGAACGCAAAAGCCGATGCCCAACCCATCTAGGCCAAGTGCCTCGCTCGTTTTGAAATCTAGCTGCGAGACTGGTGATTTTGAGTAAGGATGCCATTTGCAGCGGGACATACCTGATACATAATAGATTGAACTGCTGAACAAGGTATCAGCATTTGCTGAAGGACTTAGCTATCTTTTGATATGTTGCTTTGTCACTTTAAAGCTTTACCACGTAAGAAAACATTTTCAAACATATATGGTAATTGATATATTTCTCGGAGTCCCACTTCCTTTTCCAGTCCATCATCATCATCATCATATTTATTTACACAATTTACAAATCTAATCTAAAAATGATATATGTATATATATATGTATATGACTCTAATTACAGGAACCTATCCTGTTATGAACCCAACCTGTGGTACATAAACTTTACAAAGCATACAGTTGCATTTATCACCATTCCAGCACTTTATTTGCTTTTTGAAAATTGAAAGGGTGCTGGAGTCTTTTAAGACACCATCCATGTCTTTGAAGATGTGAAGAAAGCTGAATTGCAAATATGCTACGGTAGCCATTGGATTCATGCATGCAAAATGAGATTCAAATGGCAGTATGATCCGTGCTGATGCTATAAAACAACAAAAAAACACTCGCCTGATTACTGGCGGAGTCCATGTCTGTTCCTCATGACTGTACTTTGCTCCACGTGCTTTGCCCACTTTTCTTTCTATTTGTTACGTGAAAGGTTTGGCTATCTTTTGAGAAACTGGATGTTTACTTTAAGCTGTGATCACCATCCGAAAAACTGGATTCTCACAAAATTTGCCAAGAAGTCTACATTTTTCATTTTAGAGTGAAACAATCGCCATCCGTTTTCAGTCAACATTTTTGTGAAAAAGTAACGAAGAGGTGGATTTGAAGTCGTCTGGGAAAATTTCTTATTAACACTGAACCCTGTTCTTTTTCCTAATTTCTGGGTCCAAAAGATAAATGTTTAGTACCAGACAAACGTTTTGCATCTTAGTTGGCCTTGGTCAATGGTTTCATTTTGATTATCGACCACATACTTTTTATTCCACAGCCCACAAAATGTGCTAACTGTTTTTTACGCACCCGGTAGATTAAGGTATAATTGATCATGCAAGAAAATGATAGTGAAATCTTTCATTTCGTAGGTCAATACTTTGTCATGCAATACTGAAAAGCATTGGAGCCAAGAAACTTCAATACAATGTCTCATACAGATCCCAAAAGCTTAGCAAATTTGTATCAACCACTGGATGAAGTTGCTTTAGGATTTTCAAGAACGATTTTTGAGATTTGCACCGCAAAATGGTTCCAGATAGAGCATTTCCAAAAGCACGAGATTCTCTTATCAGAAGCTTACCTTTTGCTATGGCAGAATTCAGAAACTGGTGACGTCGATGGTAGGAAAGTGGGACTACCTCTTAAAGTTGGAGCTTACGCAGGCATTTTCTTGGACCTAATTGTAGCAGGTAAAATCGAAATATTCTTAGCGCACGATGATAGAGAGCCCAGGGTACGTATCATGGACGAGACGCCGACGGGCACGTTCTTAGATGATGCACTGTTTGATGATTTGAGATTGAGACACCACAGGGTTATTCGCCTTGCAAAATGGCTGGAGAGGGCAGAAGAGTCGTCCTGCGTCGATATCATTTTGAGTAGTCTCATTTTACGGGGCATTTTGAAGAAGGAAAAGAAAGGTATACCTGGTCTGAAGTTCTTTAGAAAGTTTCCAACTACTAACCCGGAGCCAGAGCGTGATCTTGTCCACCAAATTCGTGAAGTCGGCCAGAACGAAGAGGAAAGACCGGACTCTTACATAATTGCATTGCTAGCACTATGTCGAGAAGCAGACAACATATTTCTCATCTCGGATCCGATCCTGAAGAAGTATTTCGATCCTGAAGAATATCCGGAACTAAAGAAGAAGATAGATCGATTGATCATTGATTGCCTGAAGAAAGGAAGACCAAGAAGCTGGTATAGGCCAAGAAGCAGGAATTTAACAATAACAGGTTCGCCGTTTGCATCACCTAGGCCCTCGCCACGAATCTCAAAGAGGAGTGCATCCATGCATGAGCCGCTATCAAAAGCAAAATCAATCGAGTAGAAAAAAGGACAAGCTCGAGGCACACAAAGAGATGCAGAGACAAGTACTTGTTTGCTAATTTCTTAATCTTACAGGGTTGCAAAGAGTGATCTTAAATATGATGTTATAGCATGACCCACTGATGATTTAATCTTTGAATCCTCCTTGAATTGACGATTACGCTAAAGATGGCGGCGAGGAACTTTTTACCAAGGTGCACTGCTTTCTTTAATCGAATTCCTATAGAATCGTTAAAGATTCGTAATTCGAAAGCAATGCATCTTGGTAAAAATTTCCCTGCCGCCATCTTTAGCGTAATTGTCTATTGCAAACTATCTGCTGAGTAAAAAAATTTCAGTTTCCCAACCTTGAAGCAAAATTTATCAAATACAAAGATTTTACAGATCCTTCAAATTTTAAGGTGTCAAGCCGAAAGTACGCCGGACAGAACGCAGGGGCCTTGACTGGTCGAAAACTTCTTAACAGAGTTTAACAACTTGTTATGTTTGATCGATCATTTTTTACCTATAAGATCATTAAAAATCTTTGGAATAAGCTTCAACGGAGATCTCATTGCTCTAGGATCTTCAAATCCCAAAGTATAATCTGGAATATTCCAAAGAAACATTTTCTTGCACAGCTCTAAAGGCTTGGAACTATATCCCTGTAAAAAATATTTTTTCATTTTCTTTTCATTTTAAATTCGTTATACACGGTGGCCCCATCAGCCAAGAATGGCTGTCTTTCAGGGGGCCGTTGTAAAAACCAAATTACAATGTTGCAACAAATAAAAAATAAATATTTACAATATTACATTAGAATAAACTGAAAAAATTGAAAGCCATTGCAGCGTAATCTACATTTAAAAATAGGCAGAGAGGAGGCTAGCTTGACCTCAGGCTCTAATATGTATTCCAAACTGTTGATCAACGGAACGAAAATGCTTTTGGCCGTTGCTCGTTCTCATTCGCGGAGCAAGCCAGAGCTTCCTGCAGTTTAGAAACCATTAAAAATGAGTGATGCTAACTAAGGACCTGGAGCCGAGGAGACAAGAGCCCTCAAAGCGCAGGAGCCAAAGAGCCTAGGAGCCTAGGAGCCTAGAACCCAGCAATCGTGAGCTCCTAGAGCCCAGGAGCCTAACACCCATAGAGGCCAGAGGGCTCTGGGAGCCGAGAGGCAAGTTGCCTTTCCAGCCGCTCGAGATAAGCCATTACGAGAAGTAGGCCGAATTCTTTTATTACAACCTCACGACGGATTTGAAGCAACATTTACGGGTCAGAAAACGAAGAAAAACGAGAAAAGAGGCAAGATTCTGATGGGCATGAATAGGCCTAAGTGAAATAAAATAAGAAACTTCCTCCACAGCTTTCAACATGAAATTGTATGTGTCTCTCATTCTGTTGGAAAAAACAGAATGAAAAACACAAGCATTCATGTTGAAAGCTGTGGGAGAAGTTTCTTATTTTCGTCCGCTTAGGCCCATAGACAAAATCGGCTAAGGTTTGTTTACACCCATGTCATATCATGCGATCAATCTCTTGATAAAACATCTTTTGATTTCTGTAACATATTTCGTGCCATGCAAAGTTGTGCCATGAGTGCAAAATATAACATGATACTAAAACTTCCCAAGAGTATGGACACATGACTTCAAATGGGACAAAGAAACCTTAGCCGATTACGTCTATGCAGGCCTATCAGAATCTTGCATCTTTTCTTGAAGAAATAATATCTCCAATAGGTAAAGAAAAAAAGTCATTTTAAGGCAAATTATATCTCCCCGTGGCTGTTTAACCCTTTAAGATTGGGGAAATGGTTCTGGAGTATCGAAATTTGTCTGTTTTGGAATTTTACAAAATTTTCATAGTGAGGTACCAAGCCCCAAAGTGCTTCATAAGGTCACCCGTGACGAGGAGTGATCTCTACTAAATTGATCCCCATTTGGAAATCGGCTAAGAAACCACCTAGCACCCAACACAAAGCCAACTCGAGTGAAAATTTCTCAAAATCAAAACGTTGAACCCTGTTTAAGACGTCATTACGACCCCCAACATTTTCAAAACCCCCAAAATCGGATCCTTCATGGTCGATTACCCTTTGTCCACCTCTAACTGTTATTGGGAGAGCACCCACCTTCAGAATTGAAATTACAACTTCCCACAACGGCTCCAAGCGTCTAAAATATTGAGGCTACTAGGCTCTCAAGGTTCCTGGGCTCAAGGCTCCTGGGCTCCAGGGCTCTTAGGCTCCTGGGTGCTAAGGACTCAAGACTCCTGGGCTCAAGGCTCCTGGGGTCAGGAGGCTCCAGGCTCCTAGGTTCCTAGGCTCTTCGGCTCCTCCATTAGACACTCGTTAAAATTCAATTTGGTGAGCTGAAAACCACTACAAACATTTACACCTGGAAGTACAGCATTAGCTTTGAAGTAAATTATGCTTTTGAATTAAAACTAAAAAGTTTATATTTTCTTTTAATAACTTTTTTAGCTGAAGGACTTTTTGTATGAGCAAAAATTGATTCTGTACGTGGTGAACACAGATATCGCATTTTGACATGGTGGCACAAGAAATACTCCATGTGTTCCGAAGTGTGCAGACGTGAATTAACAACCAGCTTTACCAAATATAGAACATTTGATGGCGGAAAGGCTCATATATCTTGGGTCATACACGAGTCATAAAGTTCTAAGATCAGCACAACGGCTGTGAGTTACGCCAGTCACTTGTTTATTCCCGTTGACCACAAAGATTTCAACTGTGGCAGCTCAATCGTAGAATTCTCGCATGCTTACAAATTTACTGTGTGCAAGACACGAAATTGCCATTTCGAAGGTTTGTTTTTGGTGCATGTAGAAAATAAGGCGCCATTCCTAATACCAAATTGAACTAGACTATTTCATGGTTGTCTCGACAGATTTGATTTTCGCTTCAACTAATTTATCATCTAAAATATTATCTGTCTGCTGTGGAGAAGTCACAGCACTGGAAAGTACATTTGAACAGTTCAATTTCGAACACGAAAGACACGAGGGAGAACCATGGCCTTCGTCATAAATCAAGATATCGCTATGTTAAGAACTCAGCCTAAGTGTTCAAGAATCATCAGATTTAGGAGGTCAAAAAGGCCTAAATACTGTAAATTAGCCAGAAACAAGATTTTCAAACGTAGTTGCATTCAAAGTGCAAACAATTTTTCCTTACGGGAGAGGATGCTTAAATGGAAAGGGACTTCAATCGAAATACAGTAAGTCCCCGCATATAAGAAATGGACATAAAAGAAACTGCAGCCTGTCAGCATAGAGAATATTTCTCCTTTATAAGAAACCAGGCAGCCTGTATTTTCCAGTTTCTTAGCTTGTCGTTTTTCTGTGTAGCTTTCAGTACTAAGACTAGTAAAATCTGCTCAATGTCTAAAGGATATACGGTATTTCATGTTTGCTTCATCCATAATCATCTAGTGAGGCATCCTTGTTTGATATGCAGCATCATCTTCGAATTTAAAGATGGTTTTTGACGAGAAATCATTACGTGAAAGAGAGTTTCTTAATGGGAATATTAAGAAATCTGCAAGCCTCATTTGAAGATATTTTCTTGCATGTGAGAAACAAGACAGCCTGATTTGAAAATTTGAGTTTCTTATAAGCGGGGACTTACTGTATCGTGACTTTTTTCTTCGACTTTACTGTATAGATCTGAAAAAACAAATTGTGGAAAATAACTACCTGTATAATTTTTTGCTGTTTTGCCACCGAGCGTTTGGAGCTCATAATGAGGAAGTTTCAAGCAACAAAGTCGAGGCATCTTTATCAAGCATTCTAAATATCAAGTTTTCCATACTACTGGACTAAAAAAATGATGTCATTTTCATAGCCTTGGACCTTGGTTAGCTCATTATCGAAAAAACATGAATGACACTATCATTCATCCCACTACCTGGTGTCCCGAAGGGATACAGGTTTGGTTGGATCACGCAATGTGAATTTAGCTTTAATCAATGGCTAATCACTTTCAAAATGTTCCTTGGTAGTTAACTTGAACATAGATACCTCATTTGTTGGTATTGGTACTTTGATAGCAGAACTATTAATCTTGAAAGTTCAAATTGTGTCCACTTGCAAATAAAGCCCCGTTAAAACGCTCTCAACATTGCACTGAACATCGCTCTACATTTGTAGAGCGATGTTCAGCGATGTTGAGTGATGTTCAGTGGGGGTGTTAAAACGCTCTCAACAATTTGACTGAACATTTGTTGAGCGACGTAACTTCTCATTTTCGGAGACCCAAGACGAGGCAAGCCTCTATTTGGGTACAATCGTTGAGTCAATCCACTGAACATTTTTGACTTCTTTCAAACTCCACTCAACATCGCTGAACACCGCACAACATCACTGAACATCACTGAACAGGGTGTTAAAACGCTCTCAACATTTGCTCTCTACAAATGTAGAGCGATGTTCAGTGCAATGTTGAGAGCGTTTTAACGGGGCTTAAGAGCTTTGGCGTTTTGGCCTGAAAAAATTCATGAAGCACGTCGAATAAATCAACGATAGCCTTGATAAAATTTGAGAAGTATTGGATCATATCATATTGTGGCTGCTAGAAGTCACCCATTGTGAACTTTCTTACTTTGATTTCGATTCTTCATTTTGAAGGCCAAAGCTCTAGTTTGGACGTGGAGACAAATTTCAACTTCCAAGATTAATATTTCTGCTCTCAAAGGACCAATACCGACAAACGAGGTGTCTATTTTCAAGTTAAACTATCGAGAAATGTGTTGAGAATGACTAGCCAAAGATTTAAGCTAAATCCACATCGACCAAATTTGAGTACTTCTTTTCTGGGACACCTGGCAGTTTCATAAATTTCTTTTCCAAGCTTATTTCCAATCTCAAATAACTATGACAAGCTCAATCATTAAACAACACGTTTTANTCGATTCTTCATTTTGAAGGCCAAAGCTCTAGTTTGGACGTGGAGACAAATTTCAACTTCCAAGATTAATATTTCTGCTCTCAAAGGACCAATACCGACAAACGAGGTGTCTATTTTCAAGTTAAACTATCGAGAAATGTGTTGAGAATGACTAGCCAAAGATTTAAGCTAAATCCACATCGACCAAATTTGAGTACTTCTTTTCTGGGACACCTGGCAGTTTCATAAATTTCTTTTCCAAGCTTATTTCCAATCTCAAATAACTATGACAAGCTCAATCATTAAACAACACGTTTTAATTGTCCTCTGTTCTATCATTAGCTAGGACTATTATCTGAATTTTGCAAGATTTTCTGTCTCGTTGTTGAAAATTAAATAAAACTATGAAATATTCGATTACAGGAAATCTAGCTTTGGTTTTTGGTAAAGTCGTGCCTGAGCTACAGATGAACATCGAAGCAAAATTTCTTGCGGAAGAATCTATTCTTGATTCACTTCAAAACAAAATATTTAGAATAGTCTGTCCAAGAAATAGCATCAAAATTTCAGTCAACTTTTGGTTTCATCAACATTGACTTATATTTCTTGGCATTCGTTTGAATTAGTTCTTCTTCTGACGAGCTATCGCTTGAAGCTGCTTTTCTCTTTCCTTTTCTCTTCTTTGAAAACTTCTTCCCAACAGTATCAACTAACGATTCATACCTAACAACAAAAGGTAAACATAATTTGAAGCAATGCCCATGGAAGCATGAAACATATACGTTATCATATTCAGAATATTGCAACAAAAGATGATATTTCTTAATAGTTGAAATTTAATAATCCCTTAGAGTCTAAGGCGTAGATAAATAAGGTGCCGAAAGGTGCTGGCTTCGTTAAGTCAAGAGCGAGTGTTATATCATCACCGATATCTGCAAATGAAGGTTGATATTCTAAAGGTATTTCATCAACCATCAGTTTATGAAATCATGGAAGCCTAAATGGCTCTGTCAAACGGATGTTATTGTGGCTACATTATACATCAATTTAACTTAGTCGGTAGTATCGTGGCATTCTCTCGAATGACAGTGCAAATTTACGGATATCTTCAATTTTTATTCTCTGTACAGTCGTAGGAGTTCGCTTACAGTTGGTGCTCAAGTTTTACAACAGATCAATGACTAAAGTTACTCGCATATTCTGCGTTAAAATACTTTAAGTTGGAGATTGGTAGTCTTCACCGCTGTAAATGGCAAAAGTCATGTTTACCAAATTGGTGTGATATAAATTGGAAATTGTTTCGCTATGAGAAAAACTATTGACATGGGAAGCTAAGGCAAGGCTCAAGCCCCGGCAAAACGACTGGACATTTGGCACTGGACAAATGTCCAGCGTAAAATGTTGCGTCGTTTTGCCACCTTGTCCAGCTTTGTTCAGTCGTGTTCAGCGATTTTGAGCGTTGTTCAGTTGATTTTGAAGGCAGTCAAAAATGTTCAGTGAACAAGATTAAATTTCTTTTGTTTGAAGATATTGTGGACAAATTTTCAATCGTTTTGCCACTCCACTGGACATTGTCCAGTTTGCGCACGCGCATTGCAATGAAATAGTGGACGGTTTCATTCACATCTTTTCATTCCAAGCTAAGCTGTCCTCCATTGTCAACTCCTTCATGTTATCTAAAACATTCTCATTTATTCATAGTATCTTTACCCATCTTACCTCATGTCAAAAAACTTTCTTATCTTTAATGTCATAATTTTGATGGCAGAATAAACGACGTGAATATAGCCACAAACAAAATCAATTTTTCTAGCTCCTTGGTCCTGGGAGTTTGCCCAAGACTTCCCAAACTGAATTCTTGATCCAAAAAACTTTGCGCATTTCTGTTTCGCAGCAAATGTTCACTGGACAATGTTCAGTCGTTTTGCCACAAACTAAATTTTCTGATGTTCAGACACTGAACAAGGATAGCGATGTCCAGTGAATGTTCAGTGCAAAAGTCCAGTCGTTTTGCCAGCGCTTTAGGTTGAGGCTACCTTAGTTGAAGAACTAAGGGCCCCCGATCAAAAGGGGCCCCCAACAAATTTTTCGTATTGTGCGCTTTTTGGTCATACTGTGCTAAAAGTCTGCTAACACAACACTGGATTTTCATTCCGTTTTCGTTCATTCCCTATAATTTGTCTCAAAACTTTATTCTTGGGAGCAAGAGCACCTAACAACATACCGTGACTTTGCATTATGTTTACTAAAATTCTTTTTAAAAGTTTAAAACTATTGTGTTTTTTTCACATGGATAACTTTCAGGTATAAAAGGAGAACACTTAGTCTCCACTAATACTACCCACGGAAGCTTTCAAGGCTTCAAGCCAAAGAACGTGCCATGGAGGATACTTTTGGTAGAATTTTTGTGTGTTCAAAGTAACCTTCATCAAAACAGCACAATAGTACCGTCAGAACCTTTGAATATTGCCGTATTTCTTTAAAAAAGATTCAGATATCATATAATTCCATACCGAAGAGCAACAATTTGTTATGTAAACTACTTAGCTTTTGAAGCGCAATTCATATAATGTGCTAAATTTACTGTTGATTTTCCCCCCGAACTCCCTTCCAACATAAGGGCCCCATCTTACCAAAATCCTATGGGCCCCGAGTGTCTCTGTTACGCCACTGGTTGTACATCTGACAAAAGTATGGACTTGCCCAAGTCGTCTTGTAAGGAAGGAAGAGACGAATCATTCATCAGACGTGGTGACCTCGCTTGACCCGATGTTTGTAATGAATCGAAAACCGCAAGAAATCGAAAACCAGAAGGTCAGTTGCCTTGTAGAGAGATGTATGAAGAAAACGGGTTTTACCAATCAATGGCCCTGGCCCCATGGCTCTACCGCACTTTGGCACTATGGTCTTGTGTGTTTTTATTATTATTATTATTATTATTATTATTATTATTATTATTATTATTATTATTATTATTATTATTATAACATTCTTTAAAGTTGGTTGTTAAAAATAGCTCTACTTCAAGAACTAATAAAGACCAACTATTTACAAAAACAAAATACATTACAGTTCATGATAAGAAACGAAAATACCCTAAAATACCCTATTTACAAATTTTGCAACGGCAAGTCTCTCCAATCCATTTTTTTATGCATGACTTGAAAGAACAGACGGAGGCGGCAATTTTTGTATCATTAGGCAGGGAATTCTTTCTATTACGAATACCTTGAGTACAGTAAAAACCCGCATAGAAGAACCACCCGCTTATAAGAACCTAAGGCCTAAAATGTTCTAATTTTACCCCATTACAGAAAAACCTATTCACCCTGAAATTCAAAAAAGGTTCTTATTTAAAAAAAGTTACATGTAAACTACTGGTTGGTAATATGTGATAAGATTTTTCAAAGAAATTTAGCCAAATACTTAAGTAGATACAAAGCCTGTGTAAAAATTCCTTGTATGAATGGATTTGATACAGATAAGGCTAGGTAGATAATGTCTCGTTCAATTCCTACCCTGACCATCCCCCCCGGGCAGCCCGGGGGTCAACAAAAATTCCTTGTTAAAATGCCCGGGGGCCGGGGAAAAATATGTGGTCAAATGCCTGGGGGCCGGGCAATAAGAAAATGCCATATTCCCAGTTACTGTATAAGCAAAAGCTCCTGTTCTAGTCAAATGCTATTTAAATGCCCGGGGGCCGGGGAAAAATGTACAGTCAAATGCCCGGGGGCCGGGAAATTTTTTGTGGAAATGCCCGGGGGTGTCCCGGGGGGATGGTCAGGGTGGGAATTGAACGAGACATAAGGTTGTTCTTCATAAAATTGTGTCATGATAATGTGTATGTGAAAACGTTGTTTTCTTATATTTGGCCTAAATTCCCAAAGATCTGTAATTAATTCTTTTGATAAGAACCTACTTAAGAACCTTGCAT
>REGL01003301.1:4217-15016 GCA_004194395.1 Aurelia aurita complex sp. Pacific
TCTTATTTGTAGCGTTCCTGAAGAATTCTTGAACATAGGCCAATTTTCGAAGGAATGAAATTCGATGTAACGCCGATCCCTGATGAGATTTTAACCAAATGCAGAAAAAAAATGTGGAGTGGGGCCTCTCGAATCGATTTGTGGTAAAACCAGATCTGTATCTTTATTACTCGAATATCCATTTTTAGTTTCGTGAAGGTACTCGAAAAGTTATCTCGAAAGCCTTATTTTCAGTCATGTGATCGGAATACGACGATATCATTGGCTTATAAGCG
Organism: Aurelia aurita complex sp. Pacific; assembly: GCA_004194395.1. Taxonomy (NCBI): domain Eukaryota; kingdom Metazoa; phylum Cnidaria; class Scyphozoa; order Semaeostomeae; family Ulmaridae; genus Aurelia; species Aurelia aurita complex sp. Pacific. The sequence continues at coordinate 4,493 of REGL01003301.1, forward strand.
TGAAATTGGAAGATTTGCGGGTTTCCCTGTGCCCTATTGAAAGATTTGACTCATATGCTATCCTAGAGCAGTGGCCTTTCAAATAGCAATGCAAATAGGGATTGCTTTTTTCTCATCCGGTTAAAGAATTGGCCCAAAGTTTAGAAACCATACAACAAACTTCAGAGCACAGTTTCTTATAAAAAGGTTGCACGAGCAGCGTTTTCAGTGTTACTTGTGTCTCATAGGCGGGTGTCTTTCATTCTCTTCTAGTTTTAATCTCTTTTTAATGTTTGTTTATTGATATGCTTTAGAGAGGTGAGCATTAAAAAAAATTATCCTTGATTTTTGCCTTCGCTTTTTGAGCTTGAAAAACTGACATCCCATGCGACATCACTTCTTGGGCCTTTTTGGAATGATCTGGAGTGTGCCCTTTTTCTGATTTGGACCCCTGCCCTGTAGAGTTTCTAGTTGCGCGCCTGGTCACACATTGTCAGAACAACATATCATAAACCAATTTTATAGTACTTACGACGAGTACGGTCATGTCTGACTGTTCTTTATAATTTGATAGAGAAATAAATTCAGGCAATTCATCCATAATTAAAATAAACAAACTGATATTCAGAAATAATGGCGTCGTTTGGTATGAAAAATCTCTATCGTAACAAATATGGCAGCTTCTCGCAAAGATATGGTGCGATCTTAGGACTGTTATTTGCTGTTTTGCATCACGATTACCTTATCTATACACTGATGAGCTTGGGCACGGGTAACCACAATAGTCCAAGAACTAAGTGAAACAATCATGCACTTTTGGATACCACCATAAAATTTGGCACAAACATAGAACTTGGTCAACTAATCAAATTTTGATATAGAACCAACTTTAAGAATGGTCTATTGTCATGGTAACCAGTTGACAAGGCATTTTTTGAAAGCCCCTTGGTTACATCAATTTTAAAACTGTACTTTTGAAAGTCATATGGTTTTGGAAACATTTTAAGCTTTCAATCGATTAAGTAATGGGAGGAAATGTTTCTCAACCGTTTTGGAAAGCATGGTTGCTATGGAAACTGCAATATTTGTGACGAAATGGGCATTTTTGCTTATACTTGCATACATTCGAAAAAAGCCTGGTAGTCTGAAACCTCACTTCTCTTCATGGAATCAGTAGAGTCTGCACACAGCGCAGGCTAGCTTCTTTCTCATTCTCACGCAAAAGAAACAATGCAATGGGTAAAGGATGCAGTTTGATCATAATATAGGCCACACCAACCATGCGCTATTGCCCGTGATATATATAAACTGAAGTTTTCATACAGTTGGTTGCTGATCATTGTTCAGTGAAATGTGCAGATATCATTTAAATCATTTTACTATTAGCTTGATCATTCTTATTATGATATAGAGTAGTGTCGCCCATTATGCCCATGTCGTCGCGGACTCCTGAGTCAGTTAGATCCTAAAAGAGCAATTAATGAAAAGACCAAATAGCCAGATTATATCACCAACTAATGGAGAAAAAGATCACAGAGTATTGACTTTTTACATAAACTCTTTATACTGATTTTAGGAGATTTTAAAGAAGGGAATGAAAACGTCGTTTTCTTCGAGGGTCGCCCATTATGGCCGCAGGACAAACAAGTAACACTACTCTCCGGTAAAAAGTTTTAACAAGAAAAACAATTTTGATTACTGTTAGTTGTTTATCATTGGGTACTTTAAGCACAAAAATATCAATAAGAATTAACCTGAACTTCAAGTTTTGGCAATTTAAATACATGCTTCGAGTTGTTCTAAATCCTTGCCTTGTCTTTTCTGCATGGACGGATGAGTTTTTGGCACCAGTTTCTAAAATGCAAATAGACTTAATACAATGCTGCGTTTTTGGTTTTCACTGATTTGCCAGGTCGGTAAATAACATTTTAACCCAAATCGATGTTTTTTAAAATAAATGTTGCATTTTGATATTTTGAAGTGACTGGAAACTTCTCTGGTAAACTAATGGGCATAATGGGCGACGACAATAGCAATTAGCAGCACTGAGACTTCATAGCCTTAAACCTCAATCAGAAGCCACTTTGCTTTGGTTTCATTGCAGATTTCCTCTCTAGAGACGGGACTTCTGAAAAAACAAAGCATATTTCAAAGATTTCAAACCGCAAGGTGCCGAGCGAACGAAAAAGAAGGAAGAAATGTAAATAGAATCATGAAATTTGCAATACTTGAAAGAATCAATTAGAGATATGCACAAACCATCTCGTCGGCTTTCAATGCAAATGAACTGAAATTTCAGTGAAGTGAATCATGATAAAACAGATGTCAGTGAAGATTTTCCGAGCAATTGCAATTTTATTACTAGTCGTCAGTCCCCTGAAATTTAATTTCTCTTGCTAGTCGGCCATAATGGGCGACCGGCCATAATGGGCGACGCTACTCTAAAAAGTTATGCTCTTGAAAGTTTCTAAAGTAAAAGTTCCATCTTCTCAACTAAAAATGACAACTAAAATGTCAAACTGTGCGGAGGAGTGTGATATCATGCCAGTCATTCTACCCCGAGTTGTTCTGCAAGAATTTCTTTCTTCTGTTGAACCTGTCACTTGGGACGTTTGACCAGTAGCTTCGATTGTTCAGCACCTATGGAATTTAAGAAGAATTTAGGGCCATAGGACTCATTTCAAACTTGGAGGGGCACGACACTTCAAGGGAAATTTTTGATAAGACGAAAACGATCTCAAAATGGGGTGACAGAGCTTTCTCCAACAAGGGACCTTTACTTTGGAACAGGCTCCCGCTCTCTGTAAAAACAATTGCTAGTCAAAACTCTTTTACGAAAACCCTGAAAGAATCAAAACTGCAGGAATATTCCTCTTAAAAATTTCATAGCTACTACTTGCAAAAACAAAGCCAAACAAACAAACAAAAGTTTCAAACCAACCCTGCTCTATCAAATATGTTCCCCCTTTCATTTTTTTTATTTCATCTTCTGCTTCAAAAAAAAAATTATTCTTCCTTTTTAAATTCAAAGCTGACTGTGATCGTAGCTTAGTTGTTAATTAGAATTATATCTGTTTCGTTCAATTGTAATGTATTCCATAACTTTATATTATAACTTTCTTATAACTTTATCAACATATAATAGTTAAAGCTTTGTTATGTTCTTGTTCTTGTAAGCGCCCTAGACTAGATAAGCATTGCTTTTTCTAGGGCGTACAAATCAGTAAGTATTTAGTTTTAGCTGATTTGTGAATAAATATCATCAAATGCATGTCATTATACATTGGATTTAGACAGGAAAAATGTGATGTGAAGCAGAAAATAGTATGAATTCTAATTTATGTCCAAGTTCTTTGCACATAACAGCAAAGCAAAAACAAAAAGTAAACTTAAAGGGTATGTTTCATCCAGCATGCCTTGCATGTGCTGTCTCTTGGTTGTCCTTTGTTGCCTTTGTCCAAGGTGGTTTTTAAGAGGAGTTACGTGCTCTTAACGCAAGAAGAAGACACAGGCTCATTGCATAATCTCTTTTGCCTCCGCTCCTTGAGCTGACTTCTGAGTCAGTTTACAACTAGCAACCGAATCTGCAACAACAACATCGATGCAACTCAATTCAATTCAATTTAATAACCAGTGTAAGAAAAGGACATTTGTAGTGAATCTAGTGGGAATGTAAACTCTACAAAGTCTCTTTTCTCCGCTCCCAAGACTGTTTTGTCGTTATAACGGAAAGATATTGAACATACGACAAGGACGAAATCAATGTTTGGTATAGAACGACTAGAACGTCTGTGGATAATGTACCAGCACCTAAGACTCATTATGAAAGTTTCCTGCCAGGACCGATGTGTTCTTTCATCTGAACAGAAGCAATAACAACAACAACGACGACAAGGCGCAAATATTTGGGACCAATGTAATGAGTCTACAAACCTGTTGAAACTTTTGTAGGTTGTTTTCCTCGACAGCCTTCGCAAGTGCTCGCTGCCCCGCATTTGATGAAGTAGGACGCAGATCACCTCTGAATTTCAAGTCAACCAAAATCTGCTGCATCTTTGAGTTCAAGGAATTCCAGTTGGTTTTATAATACTTCTGAGATAAGCGTTTTGCTTCGGCTTCTTGTCTTCCGTAGCTTATCTTGAATAGGTTCTTTTGCTGTAGGCCAGTTATCTCTACGTTCGTTAAATGGTTGTTCTACGGAATTGAAAATACTACCATGTGAGAGTTTTAGTTTTAGCTTTTACTGACATCCTTACAATTGTATATCTTGATATTTTGCTTTTAATATATACTTTCCGCATACTAAGCGGTTTTGGGTTGTACAGGAAAATATAGAGCCCGAGGTCTTAAAAGTGCAGACGGAGCTTGCCAGGTCTGTGCAATAAGACCGAGAGGGCTTTATATTTTCCTGTACAACTACAAAACCAGTAAGTATGAGTTTTCTTACCTGATAGCTTCTAATGTTGACTTATATCATACAGTCAAACTCATTTTGTAACTGTTATGTCGCTTAAGTTTATTGTAATTCTCACAGGCCTAAATCAGTTGCTGTTGTGTCAAAAACGCATCCTTGTATCGTATAATACAAGGCTACGGGAAAACCGCGGGAATGTGCGATTAACCAATGGAATTGGCGGGATTAATAATATGATAATGACATATCAATATTTAAACAGTATCATATATCAATATCAATTCTTCTATTGCCTTGTTTTTGAAATGTCACTCAGATAATATTTACAATCTACTTAATGTTTCAATTTTAATATACATCAGGTGAGTCAAAAAAATGTCAAGACGTTTGGCGGACTGTGGAATAAAGCGTATGCGACCGATATTCAAACTGAAATTTGAAATTATCAGTCTAAAGCAAATTTAGATTTTGTTTGCTAAAATCGCTCATCTGCTGAACCAAGAAATTAGGAAAATGCTGATAAGGGGTTTGCACAGGAACGAGAATTCCATATTCCATTAGACCATGATCTACTTCCTATTAAAATATACAGGGTGTCACAGAAAAATTGTGCCCTGTTTGCCTGAAGATTGCGACAAAACAGTAAAAAATTCTCACCAAAATTTTGCATGATGTTGCTATTCAGATGTTTCAATAAAGTTTGGTGCCATCCCCGTAAAAATCCATTGAAAAAATGATGGAGCTATGACCTTCAGAAGACCAAATCTGCCTGATGACAGAAACCAGCGGTCGACTATTTTGTCTTATTATTATTTTGCAATGATAAGAAGCTTCACGTTTTCACGAGATCTATGACATTGGAGGCTGCTGGTTCATTTTCAATCCATGAAGCTACTTATCGCTGCAAAATAGTAAGACAAAAAATTGGCCGACCACTGGTAATAGTCATTGGGCAAATTTGGTCTTCTGACGGTCATAGCTCCATCATTTTTCAACGGATTTTTATGGGAATGGTAGCAAAATTTAATTGAATGTCTGAAGAGCAACATCATGCAAAAGTTCGGCGAGAATGTTTTGCCGTTTTGTCGCAATCTTCAAGCAAGCGGGGCACAATTTTTCTCGAACACCCTGTATATTCTGTTTCTGAAACTTATGTTGATTTTGCCAAGAGTCTTGTTTTGAAAAGTTTCCCATTGCGAACGCAACACTGGTTAGGCCTTACTATGGCTCCGTTCACACGATACCGGATTCATTTCGTATCGGATTCCCTCACCCAATCCGATATGAAAATTTGTTTTGTTCACATGATATCGGATTGGTTTTCATACCATTTACGTCCTGTTCACACGGATGCGCTCCGCTCCGAACTGCGTGGCCTAAACAATTGTTCTTCTGCGTGGCAATAATATCTATTGTTTTTGCTATTCTTTAGCATAATTGTTCATGACAAAAGGCTCTCAGGCTACAAAAGCCTCCAGGTGGCTATTGTTTCAGAAGACAATACACAAATCTTAACTTAAGTTTACGGAGCGAAAAGCGTATCGGATTNTGCGCTCCGCTCCGAACTGCGTGGCCTAAACAATTGTTCTTCTGCGTGGCAATAATATCTATTGTTTTTGCTATTCTTTAGCATAATTGTTCATGACAAAAGGCTCTCAGGCTACAAAAGCCTCCAGGTGGCTATTGTTTCAGAAGACAATACACAAATCTTAACTTAAGTTTTGCGGAGCGAAAAGCGTATCGGATTCATGCGTTCACACGAGCACAAAAGTGATCCGATACGTTTCGTACCACCTTCAGAGCGGAGTGATTTCGCTCCGCAAAAACGGTACGTCGCGTATCGGATTGGGTTGCAGCCGTGTGAACAAAACGCCTATCTGGTATGAAAAATAATCCGACACGAAGTGAATCCGATATCGTGTGAACACCACCTATATTGCACCAATATTGGATCTTGCTTAGTCTCCAGTTCCTTACTTCTCTATTTTGAAATGCTGCATGTAAATTACCTTGAGAAAATTTCGTGCACTTTGGCCCTTGAGCCCCGCCCCAGCTGCTAACTGTTTGGCTCTTCCCTGTGACATGCCAGCTTTAGTTAGGTCACGTATGACTTGTGCCTTTGATTTTTGCCCCATGTCATAGCCTCTCCCAATGGTGACACCGGACCATCTGCCTGGGACATGAGGTTTCTTACTGTAGAAATGACTTTTCTTGTTGTTGTTCCCCTCGGAATTGAATGTAACCTGACCTTTCGTTACCTTGAGGTAATCTGCAATAAAATAAACAACATTTATTACTAGACTTATGACGATGGAAACAAGAGACTCAACGTCATGAGTCTAATTTACTACCGGGTGTCCCAAAAAAAGTGCTCCCGTTTGAAAATTCACCAAATTTTGATTACATGGCCGATCTTCAGTTTTCTTTTTTTGTCAAGTAGATCAAGGACCAAATTATTTTCCAAGATAAAGCTGATCTTGTAATTAGTTTAAAAAATAGCAAATTTGGCTCTTATTAGGGCTATCTGGCTTTGAATCATACTGCAAAAATGCACTGATGATTGCCAAATCAATTGCTTTCTGTATGTAATAAAACTTTTAGTTTGGTCATAAATGACAGAAATAAATGCACACTTATATTGGAGACGTCAATGACGATAAATAATCTGAGAAATTTGACTCTCTGGCTAGATTGAGTGTTTTTGTTAAAAACTATAGCTCAAAATAAGGTTTTTCAACGTGTACTTTCTACCTTGCTACACCCAACACCAAAAGCAGACATTTTATCATCTGTGAATATTTTTGGGTCTTTGACAAAGCAATTCAAAAAGAAAATGTTATGAAAGGTTTGATGAGCAATTTTCGGTGATTTTTTAAACAGGAGTACTTTTTTGGGACACCCGGTATAACGCATATATCATTGTTAGACAATGCTCATGTTTTTCAGAGCGGTTTATTCGAACCTCCAACCTCCAGGCTGTTAGACTAGCATGCTACCATTGAGCCTGCCCCGCACCCTTAAGCTCACATCTTTTCACATATAAACTATTGAGGAAATTCCCCATTAGTCAATCAATTTCCCAACCAGTCATGCCTATCTTCCCCACCAGTGAAGTGCCCTTTTCAGTCAAAAATGTTCTCCGAAGTAAAAAGAATGTAGGTTGACAGTAGACTGATTACATGAGTCATAGTTCTCTGCATTGAATTGGATGATGTTATGACTGCAAACTGAATGAGTGAAAACTTGAATGAGTGAAAATATAAACATCAGATTGAGAACGATGAACGAATGCAAGGAATCACGTCGTCAGTCTAGGTTGACAGTAGACTGAAGATATTCGTCTAAGTATTGCCCCATTGAATTGAATCATTTCTTACTGTTATAGTCATTCTGCTAAAACTTCGTTGAAGTGGAATGGGTCTTGTGGGGGGGGGGGGGATGGAGCGAAAACAAGGACTCATGTAACAAGTCTAGGCTGACAGGCCAAAAGACAAGTTTGACAGAAAACTTGACAGAACAACAAACGCAAACTATCGATTTTCATAGCATCCCTTTGTGTCAAATTTTGTTACCAGGATTGACAATATGATGCGAAAAGTTGAACTGTGACTGAGAAATGAAATAAGTACGCCTGAAAATGCCCGTGAATATTAACAATTCAAGTATTTTGCATGACTAAGTTTGTGTTATCTCAAATATCACGTGACATCAAATTGAAGACAGACGAGCAACACAACTTCTGATACAACAAAAAAATATACAATTTGCTCTTATTGCTAGGAAGGCTTCCTAGAAAGGATCTATCTATTTCGTATAGTTCCATTAGGTCAAAGAGTCCATTGAGAGACAAGTCAGCGAAAGAAGCTTACTTGGAGTGGGATGTTTGCACTGTCCAGACCTTTTGCAAATGGTTCTCGATCTTCTGCGAGTTAAACGTCGTCTACGAATTCTTCTGCGAGTTACACGTCTACGAGATATGCGGCGTCTTCGAATCAAACGTCTGCGAGAAGACCGTCTCCTTCGTATTCTTCTGCGGGTCAAACGCCGTCTGCGAGTGATTCGTCTTCTCCAAGTTCGTCTCCTCCAGGTTCGTCTCCTCCAAGTTCGTCTTCTCCAAGTCCTCCTGCGAATGCTGCGGCGACGCCAGGATCTTCTACGAGTAGTACGTCTTCTGAATAATCTGCGACGCGTAGACCATCTCCTGCGGGTTGACAACCACCTCCTGTGGGTTGATGACCACCTTCTGCGAGTTGATGACCACCTTCTACGAGTTGACAACCACCTCCTGCGAGTTGATGACCACCTTCTGCGGGAAGACCAGCTCGCTCTTCTCCGGGCTGACCAGGTTGATCTTCGTCGTGATGACCAACTAGTCCTCCTTCTAGATGACCAACTGGCTCTCCTTCGCGGCGACCAACTGGCTCTCCTCCGTGATGACCAACTTGACCTTCTTCTGCTTCCCCATGCAGCAGGATCTCTTTGCACAATTTCTGCATCGACAGAGCATAATGATTTGAATCTGCGGATTCGGATTAATTTTTGATGTTTAAATTTATCAGGGCCGTCGGAAGAAGCTTCGGATTGGGGGGGGCAATTGTTCTTAAAACAATAGAGAACAATACATCTAATAAATTCGTGTGACGTAGCACCATTGTTTTCAAAATTATTGGGGGGCTTGAGCCCCACCTGCCCCCCGCTTCCTACAGGCCTGAAATTTATAAAACTATAATTGATTCACTTTACTTTCCCTCTTATGATTCATTCATTCATTCATGCCAAAAAGTCTCGAAAACTTTCTTAAAAAATCCGGAAATCTTCTGAAATCCCAAAATCTTGAAAGTCTAAAAAATTAATCGTTAAATCTTTGAAATCCTAAAAAAATTGCGAAAGCCTTTGATAATCTAAAAATATCCCATAAATCTCTCCCAACAAAAGATACAACTTTCGCAAAATATTTTTTGACAACTCTCAGAAAATGTCAAAAACCATTACCATGGGTACTAGACTCTAACGAAATTGAGATCTCAAATTTTTTTTAAAAAAGTCTGGTACCCAGGGTAAAAATCGTTTAATCCTTTAAAATCTTCCAAAATGTTAAAAAATGTTGTGAAATTTCAAAATTTCAGAAATATTGAAATTTTGAAATAAAATTTAAGAATTCTAAAAACATTCTTTAGAAAATCTTTAAGATCTACACAATCTTTGAAAATCTAAAAATCACTATTTTTTGAGTGATTTGCCTCGCGTTGCGTCTCACGCTTCGGTTACAAGTACAAAAATTGAAAAGGATTCCAGACTGAGAAGAGGAAGACTGTCGCATCGCTGTGCAATGGTTCAACGCTTTAATTTTGTTTCAAATAAGTCTTTTGTTTAAAACTGTATCACAATGACACAACCTCGTCCCCAGGGCCTTTATGAGAAAAGGCCCTGGGGACGAGGTTGACAATAACAGTGATGCTTTTTATTTATGACTCAGAATAAAGAAATCCCATGATACTTAACGTTACCTGTGACAGATTAGCTCAAAAATACATTCAACAAGCTATCCTACGTTCAGAAAGGGCAGCGCTGCAGGGCATTTTATTCGTGGCTATGGTTATGCTTTATCGAAATTATTGGCGAAGAAACCTTGGAAAACAGTCACATTTATTTCGAAATTGTTGGTAAGTTGACTGTTTATCTTACTAATTTAATATAGCTTCCTATTTTGAGCCGATGGAATTGCTTTGACGAAAAGGGTCTGCCAATAATAAATTTGGTAATGGTACTTGCAACTCGGGCGCGTGTACAGAATCGCATTTGTGAGTGTACTGAACCTAATAGATCAGCCCTGCCAAAACCCTATGGAGGTTTGCGACTCTAGAACAGTACACCTCTCAGTAACAACCACGCCGAAACAAGGGCCCGTCAAGGTAAAAGTATAAGTGTGACTCGCTAGGAAAATGTGTTTCTCTGCTCCTTAGTTCGAGTGTAAAGATTTTCTCCGCCTTGTTCTGTTATATCCCCGTTTAAATGTTTGGATTCCCCGTCTGTCTAGAATTATACAATCTTCGTCATAGATAATTGCAGACATTTTTCCTTTCCCCGTCATGATAATTGTAATCCCCGTTTTTTAATGTATAATTTGATTT
>REGL01003304.1:0-12344 GCA_004194395.1 Aurelia aurita complex sp. Pacific
ATACATTTGCACCTTTGACACGGATATTAACAGTACCACTAAAGGGTAAACAGTTTAGATCAATGATACGATTATGATACAAGATCTGTTCTATATATTCATAATTTCTGCCGTCAATGCAGTTTTACTAAAAGCACATCGATGAAAGTTTTCCCCATCGTTCTCACATCACTACTGTAAAACATCTAACTACGATCTAATAGATCAGACTACAAATTTTGATGGAGGAAGGTGGATTTAGGTGGCAATCAAACTGCTACAGACCGGTTTACCGTATTAATAGCTTTGTTTTTAGTTTTCTAGCGTTTGCGGTACTTTGCTATTTTTTAGTGCGGTATTGCGGTATTTGGTGTCTTTTTCGTGCGGTATTGCGGTATTGGGACCCCCCCCCCCCGAAGTACCCCTCGTGAAAATCTGTACGATCTAGAGTAGTTCAAGTTCAAAGCAAGATCTATTGCACTGAGCCAATCTTATTTTTCAGTTTTTAGCGTGTATATCTGATGCTGCATGAAAAGATTTGCGTAAATATTTTGTTGAAAAGCTGCATATCTTTTTTGCTTCCTAATGAGCACAGCTAGTAGACTTTATCACTTTATCTTTAAATATCAAGAAGGGTGGTATTTCTTACTTGATTCTTACAGCAGAAGTAAAGTAAGATTACCACCCTATGTTATCAGAAAGATGATAAAGGATGAAGGATGTACCGCGATTTTGATAATGTAAGTACAGTATAGTTTGCATAGGATGTCTGGTAGGTTTGGAAGTCTGTGTGGCTAACTCAATTGTGCCACGTGCGAAGAAGATTGTTGAGGTAACTCTGTTTTCCGCTCTAATGAACAACAAGACGCGCAACAAGATGTCGTTTCGAGAAACCACTCTCCTCGGAAAACAGGTAATTTCTCCAATATCATTCGGCCTATCGAGCAGCAGCAAAGAGGATGTTGTTCTGCAAAATTTGGGCACTCGAAAGATGTATAAATCACAATGTTTCCGTCAACGCTGGCTTCGCAAATCCCAGTTCAAATCTGTTTTTTTTATTTCAGAAAAGCGGATTTATCTCCAAAACTAATCGAAAAGGTTTTGATTTTTTTCTCCATCTTTAGCTAAGTAGTTGATCCACAACTTTGTCAAGTCTGATTGAAAAAGCGTGGCTGAATTTCCTGTATCTTTCTGTTTACTTTTCGACATTGAAGGGGGAAAGCGTTGGTCAACAGATTAGCTCGTGAGCAGTTTTGCAAAAGTTTAGTTTTAGATCTTATATGTTTGTGAAGTTGCAAGTAAAATTCAGTAACTTTAAATCAATAGATGCAAGATGCAAATGGTACTTTTACAAGCGCACTAAGGAATGTCTATTGAGACTTGGGTATGGTATTCCCAAATCCCAACAGACCTACAGATGACGTTCATTTGTTTGCCAATGGAAACATTTTTGAAAGTTATTTCAAGACTTCGTTTCAAGCCTGAGCATTTGCAAGCGAGTTACCTTAACAATCTCCTTCGCACGTAGCAAAATTGAGTTAGCCACACAACAGGCTTCCAAACCTATAGCATGGTAATCTGTTGACCAAGGCTTTTCCCTTTCGTTGTCGAAAAGTAAACAGGAACATAAAATTCGATGATAGGAAATCTAGCCAGGTTCTTTCAATCAGACTTGGCAAAGTTGTAGATCAACTTTGGGACTTTGAAAATTTGTCGAGAAGCTTTGGAGATAATTTCAGTTTTCTGAAATTAATAAAATGATTTGAATTTGGAGTTGCGAAGCCAGCGTTGACGGAAATATTGCGATTGATACATCTTTCGATTGACCAGACGGCCCAGACTACATAAAAGTAACATCAGTGCAAAAATTGGTAAGAATGTTGAGTGAGCAATTATTTGGAAATTTGAAATTTATTCTAGGAAACAATGGAAAACTGAGGGTAAAAGCACATTTTGTTTTATCCACTTGGAAACTATGGCGAAAATGTTCAAAGAAAGAAAAAGAGGAAAGAAAAGGTATGTTTTCCTCCTTTTCGTTCCTCTTTTTCTTTCTTATCTTGAAGCTCTGGTACCCAGGGTAGAAGAGGAGGGAACTGCTCCCGAATTCCTACCCCTTTTTGTGTTGGTCTGAGTTCTTTGAATCGCTACAAATTCTATTTTAGAAATTTTGATCAAAACATCATTGTATTGTAGAAGAGGAGTTTAGATTTACCAAATGCAAACAAGTGCNCGATGAAAGGAAATCTAGCCAAGTTCTTTCAATCAGACTTGGCAAAGTTGTAGATCAACTTTGAAACTTTGAAAATTTGTCGAGAAGCTTTGGAGATAATTCTAGTTTTCTGAAATTAATAAAATGATTTGGGAGTTGCGAAGCCAGCGTTGACGGAAATATTGCGATTGATACATCTTTCGATTGCCCAGACTACACAAAAATAACATCAGTGCAAAAATTGGTAAGAGTGTTGAGTGAGCAATTATATGGAAATTTGAAATTTATTCTAGGAAACAATGGAAAACTAAGGGTGAAAGCAGATTTTGTTTTATCCACTTGGAAACTATGGCGAAAATGTTCAAAGAAAGAAAAAGAGGAAAGAAAAGGTATGTTTTCCTCCTTTTCGTTCCTCTTTTTCTTTCTTATCTTGAAGCTCTGGTACCCAGGGTAGAAGAGGAGGGAACTGCTCCCGAATTCCTACCCCTTTTTGTGTTGGTCTGAGTTCTTTGAATCGCTACAAATTCTATTTTAGAAATTTTGATCAAAACATCATTGTATTGTAGAAGAGGAGTTTAGATTTACCAAATGCAAACAAGTGCTCCCTATTTTGAAATTATGTTCGAATTGGCACCCCTAAATATGGACCGATGCGAGCCCGTGTTTGTTTTAGCCTTGAATCTTGTGGCCCCAATTTGTACACCCCCATCTAAGTGCCCCGGTACATTTTACCCCGGTGATTTCCTCGGTGAAAAAATTTTAGCAAAATAGGTCCCCGGACAAGACGTGAATCCCCCGATATAAAATGCCTCACAATTGAAACGTCAGCTGCAAATTGGGGAACCCCAGGGGGAATTTTGAGAAAATATTTCATCGTAGAAACAGTACCCAACAAATAATTATGCCATCCTCGTTGCATAATTGGAACCCCCCGGTGAAAATTTGAACATATATTTCGGTCACTAGGACCCCGGTGAATATCTGACTTCTCACCGGGGCACTTAGACGGTATTTGTCCTGTAATCTTTAAATTCAGGTAAAAACGAATGCATTTTTTGCCGATTGGATTTTTTGGACAGCCTCGTATTGAACTTTGGGTACCATGAGGTGCATGCGTAATTAAGATGGGGTTGAATAAGGGTATTTAAAAGCAACTTGCGAAGTGAATTATCAAAGAAGTTTTAGTTTTGTTTGCTGTACAGAAATTTTGGCTTGCCATTTATTTTCCCAAGTATCTTCGATTGACACACCAGAGAGTTCTTCAAAGCTTCAGCAACCAAATGAGAACCTAGAATTTGTTAGGGAGACGAAATTCGGTTCGTCCGAGGAAACGCATGTGTCCCCCCGTGCAGTAGGTTAATGCTCATGCGCAGTAGCGTTTTGGGTTAGAATTCTGATGAGCGCATGAGCATAAACCAACTGTACGGGGGGACACATAAGTTTCCTCGGACAAACCGTATCTCATCTCCAGAACAAGAATGACTACATGAGTCTCAGTTTTCCAGATCGAATTGAATGATGGTTATGGCTTCATGCTGATGTAAGTTGTGAGCAATGATCAGTGGTTGTGAGTTGTGAGTAGACTTATGAATTTTCGTCCCTTGTTTCCTTGTGTTCTTTGATTTGCTGATATCACTTGGTCAATAGTCCAACTACTGGTCAATCCTACTGACCAAGTTTTTTTTTTATATTCTCATAAAATTTACAATAACAAACAATTACAACATTACAAAACAACGGCGAAGGGAGCATGGAAATACATAACAACCCTTAAACCTACACTTAACATAGCGACAAATATTACAATACTACAAAAATGACTACAGTGGTGTCACCCATTATGTCCATGTCGTCGCAAATTTGAATTTGTTCTCAAAAAGTATAATCAGAAAGCCATCTAGCTAGTATACTTGCTAATCGGCCGTAATGGGCGACCGGGCATAACAGACGACGCCACACTAAACATAAAGGAGGAAAGGTTTACACGAGAGAGTTAGAGCATAAGCATCAGATCCCCAAAAAGACCACACGAAATTGCGCAATCCCCCCAAAGAACCAACGCCCATGCTGGTTTTAGCAATTTATTGGAAGCGTTCTGAGGCCTTAATATATTTAAATGTCGCCACAAGAATTTTTGTATTTGAATCAAAAGGTACTTGTCCGTGGCCATAAAGGAGTATTTGCAATAGTTCTTGATTTGAAAAGTTTGATAGGCCGTGAGGCCGCAATATTGCATTAACGCTGTCGAGAAGATCACGTCTGTGCATATCATAAGCATGGCAGAGCAGCAAGAAGTGCTCCGTATCCTCAATACCATCATTTATTGGGCACAAAGGATTTAAAGTATCCCTAAAATTATGTTTGAATTTGTGAAAACTTAACTTACTGAGCCCAACACGTAGCTGTGTTAAAACAGATAAAAGTTTTGGGTCGTGGATGCCGTAGACTGGTTTAGAGGGTGGACGGATGAGACCTAAAAGTTGCTTTTTGAACACATTCACTGAGCAGGATTGTTGAATTTCAGGGTCAAGTTTTTCCCATTCCGACAAACAGTTTGGGTAGAAACTTGATTTGAATCTCTCTGTTCTCGCACGTATTTGACCAGTTGCTGCTCGCCTGCGAAGATTGTAGTTTGATTCCTGTCGTTCAGGCACAGGACCTCTTGTGTAATCTGGAGTTAAATGGTTGATAATCTTATAAAAGAGAACAAGACGTCTACTCCATCGACGGAGGTTGAGAGACTCCCAGCCAAGCTCGTCATATATTTTTTCACGAGATGTGCCCTTCCACGCACCAGTTACTGCTAACGCTGCAGAGTATTGAACAGCCTCAAGTTTTTCCATTTGATTTGTCAATTTAACAGTATGACTAAAATCACATATTTTATGCGGGATGTGATATATGACGTCACCATAATCCAAGTGCGGTCTGACATACAGTTTGTACATTTCGTCGAGGGTGTGTCGCGGTAAGTATTTTGAGAGGAATCTCAACATCCCTATTCCTTGTCTCGACTTAGAAATAACTGACTTGATGTGGCTAGAAAAGGACAATTTAGAGTCTAGTATGATTCCAAGGTGCTTTTGCTCCTGAACGCTCGTTACATGAACTCCATTAAAAACAAGGGGAGGGTGATTCACTGGAATTCTCTTTGTTGAAAAGGTCACCTCTACTGCTTGCTTATTGGGGTCAGGATTAAAGGACATCCGCCACTTGTGCGCCCAAAGCTTGATAAGATTCAGATCATGGTTCATATCAAGGGCAGCTGTATGTGGATTGTGAACAACTGTGAAGATTGATGTATCATCGGCAAATAGTTTCACATTACATTTTAAGCCATCTGTCAAATCATTGATATAAATTAGAAAGAAGAGAGGACCCAGGATGGAACCCTGGGGAACACCAGCTGAGATAGAGCCCCACGCAGACGTTTTACCATTCAAAACAGTACGCTGTTTTCTATCACTGAGAAAGCTTTGCAATAATATCAATAGTTTACCAGAGACACCACACTGACGCAGTTTGTAAATAAGACCCTGATGCCAGACTCTGTCAAAGGCCTTCGAAATGTCGAATGTACTGACCAAGTGATATCAGCATATCAAAAAATGCAGGGAAACGAGGGACAAAAAGTCATAAGTCTAAGTTGTGATGAGTATAGGAGTTTATAATGTCTTGTTCAATTCCTACCCTTTCCATCCCTCCCGGGCAGCCCGGGGGTCAGCAAAAATTGATGGTCAAATGCCCGGGTGCCGGGCACTGAAAAAATGCTTTATTCCCAGTTACTGTATAAGTAAAAGCTCTTGTTCTTGCCAAATGCTACTCAAATGCCCGGAGGCCGGGGAAAAATGTACGGTCAAATGCCCGGGGGCCGAGAAATTTTTTTGTGCAAATGCCCGGGGGTGTCCCGGGGGGGGGGGATGGTCAGGGTAGGAATTGAACGAGACATAAGGAAAATCACGTTGTCAGTCTCATGAGAACGAGGCTGAGTGTTTTGTAGAAATCGCTTTGCCTGTTTATGCAGCAGATGCTGTTTCACGACTTCTTCCCTTTTGATTGACGTTTATCTTTTTATTTTTGAAAGGAAAACATCGAAGAATTACTTGACATGCACAACACCTGACGTCAGTCTTTGTCTATACCGCTCCAGAGCAAAATCGTCTGCAGCTGCAGGTTGATAGATAGAAAGGAAAAAGGTGTTACGAATCAGCATAATCAGCAGGAACGAACGATTACGGAAAAGATGGCGTCATCGGCGTAGGGGGAGATAAAATTTGGGGGGGGGGGCTGCCCGATAAAAATACATTGTTTGAGAAAATTTTTCCCGACTTGAGGCGGATGTCTGCCCCATTATGGCTGATTTTTGCAAATTTTTCTAACGTTGGGGGGAGCTGCAGCCTCCCAGCCCCCTGTCCCCTGTCTCCTACGCCTATGGATGGTGTCGAGGGGGGAGTAGGGGGAGAGGCATTTGTGTAAGATGCAGTGCGCTCGTTAATTGATCTTTTATAGAGTCCCTGTCGATTCCATTATTAAAAGCAATGCATTTTGGTCAGATGTCCCTCGATGCCATCTTTTCTGCAGTGGTCTTCGTAGACTGATTACAATTTCGCAGTTATCGGTTGCTCAAACTAGACTTACGAAATAGTCCCAGTTATCGCAGCAACAACAATGATAACAACGACAACAACATACTTTGTTTCTCAAACTTTCACATCAAAAAGTGAGACGAAAAGAAACAAAGAGGGCACCGATTTTTCTACTCACATTGAAACGAGGTTAATTCGTAGTCATGGCAACCTCCACCATTTGGACATTTTCATTGCTGTGATGAAATGTGATGAAGCTCACGGGACCTAGTCAAGCTAAGTCACCTTGAAAATGAGGAAATTCTGATTGAAAATGAAACATTTGTTGATTTTATCATTTGAGGCTTGAGTATACAACTTAGGCACATACGCCATTGCTTGGAGCACTCGACTTTTTGTGCAGTTTTGCTATGGTTTCCATATCGGACATGACAGTTCGTCCCTATCTTCAATGTGAAAGTCCATGAGTCGTAGTTATAGCGTCTATCAGTCTATCAATAGCAATAACTACGAACTTGTAATGAGTCTACTGTTGTTGTTTTGTTGTTTTTATCATTGTTGTTGTTGTTGTTGTTGTTGTTGTTGTTGCGATAACTGAGACTATCTCGTGAGTCTAGGGTCTGATCTACTGTGTAAGCACTAGAGTGATAACGAACGATTGAGTCCTAGTAATCGCTACCACCCACCCACCCTAATCGCTCATTACGATTGAGTCCTAGTAATTGCTACCACCCATCCACCCTACTCCCTCATACTAGTTTGAAATTGATCTTGCCTGAGCGAGTGGGGAGCTCCAACATAGCAAGTAGCTTGCTGTGGTGGAATTTTTCGACTGTCGGGGCAGATGGAGAGTTTGCTGGTTTTTTCTTGCTGATATTCCTCCTATCTTCACATTTTGTAGTAGCCAATTTATTTTCTTTTATTTATTTGAGCAAAATGCGTTAACGATACTCAGTATTCGCGTTAAAGTAAAGTTAAAGTTAGACTCAATCGTAATCAGTCTATGTAAGCGCTAGAGTCATCCCTTATCTTAATTCTTTACGGATCCAAAATGTACCCGTACAATAAGAACAGTGTACTGGTGAATCTATTCTTGAAAACCCTGGTGTGGAATCTCTGAATGTCTTGTTTTCTGACGAAATGATGCTCCATTGCTTGACTGTGTCCACAAGCGCACGGCAATATAAAATCTAAGGGGCTGCCGGATAAAAAGTCCATTACTTGCGAAATCTTTGTCCGAATTGAGATGGGTTTTTGTCCGAAAAAGACCGATTTTTGTAAAATCCAACGTGAAGGGAGGCTTGGGGTCACCTTCTCTCTCCATATCGTCTGTTCCAAATGGTTCCAACGGAGAAATCCGAACACTCGGGCGCTTCAAAAAGAACTAAAAAGCGCACTTGACGAGCTGAGCATGCTAAGAACAAACACATTGAAACACCCATTTTTTATCATAGATATTATTTCATTTATTTAATTGGAAAAGTTGTGTATGATGTATGATCGTGTATGAAAATAATGTATAATGGGCCTTTGTTATTTATTTTGTTTTGCCAAATGTAATCGAAGGTGAAGTTGTATTTTTTAGCGCCAAGCGCTGGGATCGCAGAAGTAGAGAAGACCTATAATTACAATTGTCAAACATAATTGGGAATTTACAATTTTTCTCTGTTTTCTTCCGATTTTGATTTGCTCCCAGATAGTGAGGGGCACAGGGTAGTCAATTTGAATTTTTTTTATCGCGCACAGGGTATCACCTGTTTATCACCTCTTTACTCCAGCAGCACACTGGCGTACATTTATGGGTCTAGCGCTGCCAGGATTTCAGACCCCCCTGAAGGATAACAAAGATCATTGCTGAATCATTTCTTACTTCTATGGCTGAATCAGATGAAGTGATCTTTGATCGAAATCATGCTCCTCCACCGCGACATGATGACGCAATTTTGAAGGGGATGCATTGTCCCATGCTGCATTGCGGGCTAAAGAACAAGGCACTTAGGAGAGAGGGCGGCTGATCGAGTGAGCCCGTGTTGTCACTTTGCTACAGACGGAAAGAGAGCCGATTTTCCCACTGATAACTCGATTATTTAACTACTTCCAGAGCTGAGAAGAACTACCAAAACAACAGAGGATCGATGTACGTCCATTTCATTATCTGAAAAGACTGAAGGACTTTGATCTGTTGGTTTCATCAAGGCAACATTGACTCAAATCGAGAAGAGGGCTGGACATCCTACCAGATGATGATAATGGTGTGAAGGAGAACACATCAATGGTTTCAAACTGATCATCCAATTTGGATCTCGCAAAGATTTCTGAATGTAAGTATTCTTACAGGAATCAGCCGTCCCTTGTGTTACTGTTACTGCAGCATTTCCCTTTTATTATGATGTTTGCTCACAGACAAACGGGCAGGTCCACAGCGAGCTGGTCTTGGGCTTGGCCGTGATCATCATTCTAAAGTAATATCTTTTGTAATTTTATTGTTGCTTTTTCGTAGACCTCCTACATTTCACATACACTTGTGAATTAAACTTGTTGGTTTTAGTTAGAACAACCCAATAACGTGGCACTTTATGCCACACTGCCAGGATTCAGGGCTGAAAAGTTTTGATAGGCGTTTCTCAACCTGCAAAACGGATCAGGATGGCCCTGACTGACGAGACAGCTGCATCACCAACCCAGCAATTTGATCTCACTTTTATTGCGCAGCATAAAGGCAGAAGGGATTGTCAAATTCATACGGGATTAGTGCCATCTTTGTTCACAATTTCCAATGCTACAAAATTTCAATTACTTTGAGAGCAAGTTTACGACTGAACGAGGAAGATATCAGGCCTTGTTTGATCATGGGGTACACACCCACGTGTTGTTAATCCCCTGTTTTGATGTGAAACAATAAGGGTTCTGTTTGCAGATGATCTTCGTGTGCAGATTTTTTAAAAGTAGCTGTTCAAGTCCGTTACTGTTTCTGAAAACTGAAACTAAAACTTTCAAAATTCACTGTACAAGTGTGTGTATTTGTTTGATGACTAAAGGTTAAACAGCAAGTTTGTATGTTTTTGTCTGATTAGTCCCACATGAAGGAAATCAACAACAGTAGTGTGCTCACACAATTGTTCATGTACAATATGTCAGGTCACGCAGAAGTTACAGATTTATAAATTGATGGTAAAGGTGGAGATGAAGTTGTGGTTTTTAGCACCAAGCGCTGGGATCACAGGAGTGGATAGATAGTCCTTATCTAGCCAATCCCTATCTCTAGAATGTATTTTATGTTGCACTTGCGGAAGATCTTCCATGTGCAATTTCACGAATAACAAAGGGGGAATGCTACACATAGTCATTTTTTTAAAACAACAGCCAGGCATTCATCATGCATGAGCGCACTTTACAATCTTTCCAGCCTGGCAGGATCTCATGTCATGATGCTAAGTGGTGTTGGCGGGGCTCAGGTGTTGGTGGGGCTCAAATGCCACCTGAACCATTCTGTTGCATGCCGAAAAAGCTAGGTTCTTGATGTGGGATGGTAAATTCTGGAAAATGAGCTATAACAGTTATTGTTTTTCTGAAGAATGCAGCTGAGATCAAATCATTTTTGCCCTAGAATTCCTCTTGCAAAGTTTGCACAAAAGTTTTGTAACCTACTGCCGTCGTCAAGGCTGCCCTTTCCCCAAAACTTGAACATCAGAAATTCTGCTATGAAGTAAGCACCAGCAGAGCTTGGAGCTATTTCATTTCCTTGACATGTGCACTGTGGAAATCACAGTAGTGGCGATCAACATAGAAGCAAGGCAGCTTGACAATATAATGGCATAGACAAGCTGAACACAACTTGGGAAGTGCATGAGAATTTTACGATTTCAACAAAGAAAAGGCCTGTGCTTTACAGAGATAAAAGGAAGATCTGGGCCAATTTTTTATGTCAAATAAATTCACAAATCATAATTACAGTTCATTAGATTTTTTGATCAGCAAGGTGCTCAAATAATCGAGCTGGCAGAATTTTTGAGGTGAGTGTGGAGCCGCTCATGCTCGATTGAGCGCTTCCCATTTCAGGGCCTGTGTAGTCGGAGGATTACACCATTGCACCATAGCACAGGATTACACCATTGCACCATAGCACCACCTTCAATAAGACAATATGCTATTTTAACAACAGGACACATACATCTTTGAAAATGAGATGCTGATATATTTTTTGGAGCATCCCATTTTCCAGCTGTTTGCCTCCTGGAAAGCTGCTCATAGATGGACAAAATCCTTCAGAACAGTGTGCTTTCTTCTATTTTCTTCATTTCTGAATATGGCCACAAACTACTTTGCTCCTGTTTCCAGGCTCTATTTTGGCAGTGGGCTTCAAAAATACACTTTACAGGTTATGGTCTCCAAGCAGGAAGTCTCTCATTTTGTAATGTATTTTCTCAAACAAAAGAATTATCCTGGCTTCTTTTGAATTAGGTGTTCTTGCTAGAATAGCCTAATGTCAATGAAAGACAAAGTTGTTTTGTTCTCCTTTGATAATGGGCAGGTCCTTTGACACAGGCTGCATATGTTACTCTTGAGATTTTTTCCTGCCCTGTGTCTTATCAATTCAACTAGCAGTTAATCACCAAAGAATCAAAATCTAAGGCATATTGTGTAATGTTCAACATTGGCTCACCATCTTAGCATTGACACTGTCAGTACTGGGCAATGTTTTAGGCCTTCAAATGGTTGCCTGACATCCAATGTGAAACCCGACTCAAGTGTTTATCAGTAGAGATTGTTTGCGCGTAATTATAGTAGTAAATGTATTTGAATTTGATGTAGGTTTAATTTAGTTGCTCATCTTTATGTCAAAGCCATGGGGTAGTCATGGTATTTTGCTCCCCATGGTATCTCGTCCTGGTAGTGTAGTAAAGTAGCTTGAAGTGTTGTTATAAGTAATCACGTTTTTGTAAATTTTTATACTGATTATATAAAAAAAAATGTTTTAGTTGTTTCATACTGGGGGGGGGGCGTGTCCCCCCCTTTGTCTCCAAAAGTACAAGGGAGATAACTATAAGACTTCCCCCTATTGTTCTTTGGACAATTGGCTTTTCAGATGTAACTATGACAATTGATTAGTCACATGATTTTTTGTGACAATTAAGTTATTATGTTTTCTCTGAATGTGATTCAAATAGTAATAAACGTGTCATAAATTCAAAAGACACACTTTTCAAAATTGTTTAGTCTCTGTTTTTAGCACAATTAGCTTTAAATTTGGTTTTTTGTTTCATTCGCTGAGCTTTCTTTGCCGTTTTCTGTAGGTCTTGCCCTTTTATCTAGTAAATATGGACTCAAAATGAAACAAATTAATAAGGAGGAGCATAAATGAGACAACAATTATTTATACTTTACACTTCTTTATTAGACCAATCTAATTAGATCAATATACTGTAGGTCTTAAATATGAATGAGTTCAGTGGCGGACACTTTGCCAAATATTGGGGGGCGAAGCTATTGTTTCGGTTAAAAAGCATTGTTTGTTTCTTTTGTTTTTGAACAAAAGATCTTTTTTCTAGCCAATATTGGGGGGGGGGGGG
>REGL01003306.1:7521-22023 GCA_004194395.1 Aurelia aurita complex sp. Pacific
CCGGGGGGGGGGGTGTTTTCCACCCCCCTGTCGGTTTTTAGCAGATTATTCTTTAACGACAAAAGCTATGATCCTCAAACTCTCTGAAAATTACTAATTATCTATTAGCTACATTCTAATAATTAAATTTTTTAACAATAGGTGTCACGTGACAGGTGACACTACCATATTTGGAGCAAGGTATTGGAAAAATTAATGATTTTGATATTTCTACTCCCAGAATTAGTTCCAAATGTTGACTATTGTACTTTAAAAGAATTAGCAAGCAATTAGCTTTCTATTGTTGTCAATAACAATGGAATTTGCTGACGTCAGTATTCTTAAATGATGACGTCACTCGGGCCGCCATTTTGGGTCATTTTGGCAAATTTTGAAGTTTTTTCCAACAGATTTTGCTATAAATGCATAGAATTGCGTTATGCAATACTTTAAACGCATTTTGAGCCAATTATTATCAATTTTTGGCAGAAAAACACTGTTTTTAGTTATGACGTCATCAATTTTTGTCATTTTCTTCCAAAATAACAGTCTAAAAACACCTATATGCATCATATTTGAATTGGAAATGAACAATACGCCAAATAAGGATGGAAAAAGTCATCCAGATTACCTTTATTTCGTCTTTAGAACAAATAAGCCGGAAAACCATATATCTTGACATTTTCCGCCATTATGACGTCATAGTTACGTCACCTAATGAGGTGGCCACGCCCAAAACTACCAATCGGCTAAGAATCGTTAGGACTACGCCCTTGCCAAGTTTCAATGATTTCCCATTAATCTATGGCTATTTATAGAGGGGGGGGTGGAAAGCACCCCCCCCCCCCGGCTATGTTATATCCAAAAAAGCCCGGTAGGATTAGGGTTAAACTAATCCATTTTTAGGTTCTAATAATGTGATGTAATATGAATAAGGTTAGGCAAACAATTATTTACAATTACCAGAAAGGGAAGATATAGGCAGACCCTCGATGATACATCGAGGGATAGCCAAGATATAAACGTCCAATTTCATTCGTTATGCTGTTCATGCCAAAAGGCTCAAGTGAACCCAATCGAATCATCCACAGATTTTCACGATCTCGAGTACACCAAGTCCTCCTTCCACTTTTTCTAAAACATGAACCCGAAGGTTGCGCTCAAAATCACAATCATGGCTTTCATAAAAATGTTTTCCCAACTCAGTGCTTGCCGGGTCGTTTCCTGCATCATAACGGTGTTTATTAAAACGTTGGCTAAGAGTAGTTGACGTAAAACCCACGTACAATTTTTGATGTTTTACGCATTCGGCCGCATAAATTACATTCTTTGACTGGCAGGAACCTCCGGAGATGTAGCTTGTCCTGCCATTTTTGTTATTAGTTAAGGAATCTTTCTGGCTCATGTGGTTGCAAAGTTTGCATGGGCGTCCTTGCTTCTTCGTGTTTTTTGGTGTACATCGTATTTTCCTTTGTGCTCTTACAAGGATTGAGCGTATGTTTCTTCTGTACGAAACGATTGGTGGTTCTGGAAATGTTTCTTTTTTACTTCAGGGTGATCATTTATTGTGTTTTCATAGTTTCTGTGCAATATATTAGATAATCTCTTAAATTTCGTATGCCAATTGATTACAAATGGTACTCTTTCCTTTGAAGTGTTCCGTTTAGTTTCTGTCGCTTTTAGTAATACCTTTCTGTCTCTCATTTCAACTTCTGTTGCTATTTGAACTAGGTTTTGCTCGGAATAACCACGATTGACATAAAATCGAATAAAATCAGTAGCATGTCTACGATAATCCTGGACTAGAGTACAAATTCTGCGAATTCTTATGAACTGCGACAAAGGGTTACTTTTACGTTAGTAACGTTATTATTATTGGCAACGGTAGTACACAGATATGTGCCTCTTAGGATGCACCCCTGGCTGCTATTCTCACGAAATGATTTGATGTTTTTGACTTGATTTTTCATTGCACATGATAATAATCTAAATGAAATAACCTGGTAATTAAATTAGACTTTAAAGTAGAAGCATTAAATTAGAGAGATCCCTATCNGTCCACCACTAGTTTGCAGAAATGGAACCCCAAAGTCACAACGAGTATGGACTTTGGACCCTTGATGATACTCTTGGTGAAACTCTTAGGGCCCTTGGTGAAAATCTTAGGGCCTGTTTATATAAGCCTGGTAAACGGGCTGGCCCGCTAAGTGAGATCTCGCTTCCTATTGAAATCTATAGAAAAATTTTATTTCATTTATATTGAGAAGCGAGCTAGCCTGGTAGCCGGGATCTCACTGGAGCACTGCCGAGATCTCGGTAGGCGGGATGAAAATATTCCCATATAAACGCCATGGGCGCGCGTAAGTTTTTGGCACGTGTCCAATTTCTGTCTCGGTAGGTGGGCTGGGATTTCCCCATATAAACACACGAGTATGATCAGCTCGCTTACCGAGCCAGCCCGTTTACCGAGCTCATATAAACAGACCCTTAGATTAGAATTTTCCAAATGTTTAAAGAAGATCTTTTTTCGTTTCTTGCACCCTGTATACATCGATCACATTTCCTCTCACCATTACCTGGTGTCCCAAAAAAAATGTGTACGCATTTGGTTGAATCCAGTACTGTGAATGTAGCTTCAATTAATGTCCAATCACTCCAAGAATGTTTCTAAGAACTCTAAGAACATAGATACCTCGTTTGTTGATATTGGTACTTTGAGAGCAGACATTTTAATCTTGAAAATTCAAATTTGCCTCTTCCTGTAAACCAGGGCCTTTTGGCCTAAGCAATTTCTCAAGGTACGGCGTATAAATCAACGATAGCCTTTATAAAAATTTGAACTATATATTGGGTTATTCTGTTTTTCAGGAGACACCCCGGGAGACACCCCTCATTCACCCATTGGGAAGTTTCTTAATTTTTCATTGATTTCAGTTCTTAATTTCGATGTGCTTCAGGAATTTGCTTAGGCGAAAAGGCCAAAGCTCTGGTTTGCAAGTGGACGCAAATTTTAGCTTTCAAGGTCGATATTTCTGCTCTCAGAGCACCAGTACCAAGGAATGAGGTATCTACATTCAAGTTAACTATCAAGGAACATTTTGAGAGTAGTTAGCCATTGATTAAAGCTAAATTCACATCGCTGGAGTCAACCAAATCTGTATACATTTTTTTGGGACACCTGGTAGAATTTGAGGGGTTCTCTCATGATTTAGCATTCTGTGAAAATCAGCTCGTAGATGAATTTTAACATAATCGTTATTAACCAGCGAACACTTGAATGGCGTTCAGGATTTAGGCCTAAACCGTGTTTGTGCCTAAACTACGTTTGTGTCCAACAATGCTAATTTGTATTCATACGAAACTCTCTACATGATTGCATCTCTTTCTTCTTTATTCTTTGAGTGGCTAAAGCTTGCTATATTTATATTTTCAGCTTTCCTTGGCAAGTTTCTTGAGAGTCTGAGCACCCAATCATGGATTAAGATATTGTGTGAGTTATTCCAAAGCAAATCGGTTGATAACAGTGCTATGGAGAAACTTAGTATCATTTCACAGCGACTATCAAAGATCAAGTAAGTTGTTTAAATTATTGTTTGTTTTGTTAACTGTTGAAAAAATTCAATTCAATAATTACTGAGAAAATAGTCTTGGTCAAGGTCTTTATCATTTGGAAACCATTTACTGGCCAGTCATATGTTGTTAGATATGACCAAGAACTAGTGTTCACAGTCTTTGCAGCGCTTTGCCCAAATGATGATGGACTTTTTCTCCTTATAAAAAGTTCCCACGGTCAGTGAAAGCTACTTTTGCCATGAAGAGAGCTGCACACTGTGCTATGAAACATGAATAACACCAAGCAGAGAGTATGTGAAGATACTTCGGAAGGGACGTTAAACTAGGGGTCCCATGCCTGGATGTGGCATGCATAGTGGGTTTAGATTAGCTTTTTTAAGTAGCTAGAAATACTTCCACCCCATTCAAAATATATTACTGAAAAAATACTCACTACTTACGGCCGCGTACAGTAGAAACCCGCATACAAGAATCCAGTTTTATAAGAACCTTGGGGCTGAAATTCCATGATTAAAACTTTTTAAACAAGAACCCACAAGAAGCTAAAATTTCTGCATGTTGGTTCTTATATCATGGTTTAGAGGCTCGTAATTTACTTTAAACTGAAACATCTCTCGTCATAAAAGCTTTATGTAAAGAAATACATTGAAAAGAAATTCCAATGGTAGAAGGAATGCACTGGCATCTGTAAAAACACATGTGCATGCTGCAATATATAAGAACCTTACAAGCTGGACTTGATCATGATATCAGTTAATCGAGAGCCTCATTCAGGCTGCCTCAAGGAAACGTACAATATTGGACAAAATATATTGGAACAACGCACAATTTACAATTTCATATGAACAACCCCCCTCACCTCCCGACGCAACGTTGATTTGATCTGTTTCAGCTTCAGGATGTCATTCAAGCAACATTGTTTTGGGGGTAAACGGGAGTGGAAAAAAGTGAAAATAAGAAGAAATGAAGATAGCGAATGGAAGCACAGCATTGTTCCAAATATTTTGTTCAGGATTATAGGTTGTTTTATGCGGGCTTCTACTGTATATGGTGGGTGCAAAAATTGTTGTAAAAGTTTGAAAAAGTGCATTGTTGAAGCTGCCTTGACGTCCTAAGTTCTTCGTCCACTTAGCAAAGATATTGGAATAGATTTGAGAATTTTCCCTTCAAAATTGGACCTTTCATCCCGAATCATTAAATAAAGGTTAACATAGGCCTCTTCTAACTACAGTTCTCTTTCGCTGTCTCGACTACCCTTTATGCCGAACATTCATTGTCTCAAACCAATTTTCACTTCCACTCGTAAGACCACAGCTTTTCGAACGCCTTGCTTTTTACTTACCCTGTACGTCTATACAGCCATTTACAAATGCAACCAAACAATTTTGTTGGTCTATCTCAAATAGTGCAATGCTTGTTTTCTTGTCTAAAGGTTTTTTTCAGTTTGAGTAGCATCTGTCAATATAAGAAAGTAAAGTCAAAATAATTCCGAATTTCATTTTCTCTTTTGCCAGGTCCAACCACAAGTACTTCGAAAGCATCAATTTCGTCAAAGTGATTCGAAACCTCGCTGCAAGCTGCTACGAAGAACGTCCATTCTTTGCTCTCAATCTCAGATCTATCCTGTTGAATTTAAACACTAAAGGACCTCTAGCTGGTGACTTGAGGAAAATTGCCAGGTGATAAATACAGAACTGCCATTAATTCTGATACGCTCGTACTATCAGATGTGCCAAGAATGTAGCCATTGGAGCCATAGTGATCCACAGCCAATAATGGAAATTTTTCACATGAGCTACCTTTCGAGCTTATTGCGATCGAAAGCCTGCAATCCATGACGATTTTTTTGGCAGAAACAAGTGACCGAAATCATTCAAAGTCCATACTAATCCGGACTCAATGTTGGGAACTTTTAGTGGCTTTAATGTCGAATCACAATATAATGGTTACAATATGATAAAGTCACACAAGCAAAGTAACATCAAGAACCTCAGGGCAAAGCTTGAATAAACATCTCAGTTCTTTCTCATAGCAATATTGCATTCTTGCAGCAGTCCGAAGTAGTCCAAAATCAAAAATTTGAAAATCCAAACCAAGAATATCAAAGCAATGGCATTGACCCCGATAAAATAATGCTCAAATATATTTACAATCACATCATATGTTTTGCAAAATATAATGTTGCCCATCATGGTAGGGTATAGAAAGCCTTCCCCTAGATATTAGCAAGGTTGAGCTTTTGGCACTGAAGAAATTCTCTGGGCGTTAGTTTACGTCCGGATAAGGGAAATGGAGTTGTGATCATAAATCCAACAGAATATGTTTCTAAAACTGAATTTCATGTAATTTTTTTATAAGAAACTGCTTCTAAGAAAGGGTTGGGTAGAAAGGGTCAATTTTTCAAAAGTTAAGAAACAACCCTACTTTAATTTAAAAAGCTAAGAAACTTTTGAATTTTGCTGTTTTAATTCTCCTAGGCCTCTCAAATATGTTTGACGGTAATAACAACTGTTATTTTATTTTTTTTCATTATTTTGAGTTCGAATTATATTATTTGCTTGTTTTGAGATCTTACTAAGTAATTTAGGAGCCGTTCTAACAAAACTAATGAATGAACTCTACACTTCCGGCATTAAAAACATATATGTAAGAACTTTTGGTAGCAAAAAGGCCCACAAATTTAAGAAACTGCCTGCCAGCCCCAGACCTTAGTTTGTTATAAAAAATACGTGTATCTCTGTATCAAATGGGAATGTATTCATTTGGCATTTAAGAGACAAATTGTTAAAGAATGACAGGATCTCTGAAAGTCTTTACAAGGATCTATTACCAACGGGTAGTAAAGCATCATGTATCCTGCACAGCTAGGACCATAGTGTTAGCAATAAGAACCTATAATTACTGCCAAGCTAAATTTCTCGTTCCGATTTTCCAATCTTTTGGTGCATGTTTTAGTAGTTTGTTTTTTCATCTTGAGTATTCCTTTGGATGAAACTATTGATTTGCAGTTTTAATTTGGTATTCTAAAACAGTGACACCTCTACTTATCATAATTGTTCATATAATAAGGATCAGCTTTTACCACTGTTAATAAAGAAAATCAGTGTCTGTTTAATGGACGGTTGCTTGTACGACCAGGTAGATGGCGTTGCAATGGGATTTCCGTCAGGGCCTACTTTGCCAATATTTTCATGTCAGTTCTTTAAACTTTGATTATGTACAGGGTGTCCCAAAAAAATTGTGCCCCGTTTGTCTGAAGATTGCGCCAAAACGGCAAAAGATTCTCGCCAAACTTTTGCATGATGGTGCTCTTCAAATGTTCAATTAAAGTCTGCCACCATCCCCGTAAAAATCCGTTGAAAAATGATGGAGCTACGACCTTCAGAAGATCAAATTTGCCTGACGACTGAAACCAGCAGTCGGCCATTTTGCCTTACTATTTTGCAGTGATAAGTATCTTCACGTGAGGTAAGAAATAATTTCTGTGAGGTCAGAAATAGTGGAACTCTCCGAGGATTATAGGAATTTTCACGAGAGCTATGACTTTGGAGGCTGCTGCTTCATTTTCATTCCATAAAGCTATTTATCGCTGCAAAATAGTAAGACAAAATGGCCGACCGCTGGTTTCAGTGATCGGGTAAATTTGGTCTCCTGAAGGTCATAGCTCCATCAATTTTTAACGGATTTTTATGGGGATGGTTGCAAACTTTAATTGATCATCTGAAGAGCACCATCATGCTAAAGTTTGGCGAGAATCTTTTGCCGTTTTATCGCAATCTTCAGACAAACAGGGCACAATTTTTCTGGGACACCCTGTACACAAACCTATGTTATGGCGACATAATATGTGTTATCACGACATAACATAGGTTGTTGTCCCGATAACCCATATTATGTGCACATAAACTAGGATTATGTTACATAAACCAATATCATGTCGACGAAATCATGGATTATGTACATAATCCTAGTTTATGTGCACATAATCAATGTTTATGTAACATAATCCTATGTAACATAATCCTTATACTGTTTGTCATCTTTGTGTAAATAGGGTTCCATAAATGTGATATGGCTTTATCATCATCATCATCAAATTACGCTATTACGTCAGTCCCTGACATTGCGAGCCTGATAATTCCACTCCAAGTGTTTCTATTATTTGCTAGTTTCTTTAATTCGTTTGTGTCTTTTACATTCAGGCCTTGTCCTCCTAGATCTTTATCGGTGAGGCCTAACCAAGTGAGTTTTGGTTTGCCTTTGGGTTTCTTCACATGTCTTAGTGCTTCATATAGGGCTTGTTTGGCTGGTGTTTCATCTGGCAGTCTGAGCAAATGTCCTAGCCAGCTTAATCTTCTCCTCTTAATTTCTTTGCTCCACTTTTCTACTTTTGTTATATCATAAAGATTCTGATTTGAGATAATTCTGGGCCATCTTATTTTTATTATTCGCCTTAATTGTTTCCTTTGAAAAATATCTATCTGTTCTTCGTGGGCTTTTGTTAAGGTCCAGAGTTCACAGTTGTAGAGAAATACACTAGTAACATATGTATCAAATACTCTAATCTTTGTATCTATGTTCAATTTCTTGGATTCTATCATGTGTTTCAGTTTGTTACAGGTGTGTATGGCTAGTCCTTTTCTTCTGGTAATGTCTGACTGTGTTTCCAGCAGACTTCCTAGGTATTTGCACCTTTTCCACTCTTCACTTCCATTCCTTGTTATTTTATACTCCTCTGTTTTTTCTCTATTAACATTTAAATTTCTCTCCTTGAGTTTGCTTGGTATTTGATTTTTGTACTTTTCTATGATGTAGTCTGAATCTGATATGTAGCTTATATCATCTGCGTACTGTTGGCTTAATTCAAAGTGATTATTTTTCGGTCTTGCATAAGTGTGATCTTTAAGGTGGTGTGGTAATAGTTCTTCAGCTGCTACTGTGGGTCTAGCATAACTATGATCTTCATTTCTGGGTGGTTTAAGGGCTTACGCAAGATATAGAGTGAAAAGTACTGGGCTTAGACAGTCTCTTTGTGGTACGCCAATATTTGTTTTGAAAGTTTTACCTTTTTTCTTGTTGATCTTATCTTGCAATTCCACATCTTTTATAAGAATACTGATCATGTGCAACTCATCCTCATCCAGAATTTCTTTGAGATCTTCATACAGGGTGGCTCTTTGCACTGTATCAAATGCTTTACTCATATCTAAGAGCAATAGATGTGTAGTGTATGCTTTAGATGTGATAGATGTGATAGATGTGATATGGCTTTATGGCTTATTATAATTTGCAAAGTTTTTAAAAACTGCAAAGTTTTTTCAAAGTTTTCTTCAATGTATCCAGTGAAATTAAGCAGATTCAAGCGAAATGTAGAGGCACGACGAAGTCGCGCCGAGCAGGCCTAGTAAACAATAAGTATCGTCAACATATTTACGGTATAATATCGGCTTAAACTCAGAGGGACAGTTTGCCATAACGTTTATGTGCACATAATTGCTGCGAAGCGCATGCGTAGCAGCCATTATAGACGGGATTGATAATGATTCTACGGGTAGTGGAGTTTCATGCTGACTCAGGCTGGTCGAAGCGAAAATTGGCATTGGAGTCTATACTGAGCGTCCACGACTTGGATTTTGGGCGAGAAGCTCAAAGCTGGCTCACTGGTATGCTCACGTTCATTGCGAGAAGAAGACGGAGATTTTCACGCAGTGTGGTAAGTACAGCATCGTTTTCTACATCTAATTTCATCGCAAATATGAGAGGATTTCTCTTAATCCTCTCTGTTCTGTTGAGCATGTGTTGTTTTACGGTGGACAGATTTCAGAAGCGGAAGGAAGATATGTCATCAACGAGGGCATAGGCCTAAGCGTTTCTTACGCTCACAAATAAAGCAGCTAGCAATAAACCACAAGAAGCATTGTTTGTGGAAAGAAAAAGTGAATCACCCATTGACCATTGTGGTGATAAAAAGTGAATTGCCCATTGTGCCAAGTATACTACTTATGCAAAATCACCAAAAAGGAATTTGATCTTTCAGGAAACTCGATTAGACTTTTGAAAATATTTGTCAGGGCTCTTTCTTTTGTAATAAACAAGATGATAATGATTCACCATTCATTCCTTTGCATACAGCACTTGAAAACGTTTTCACAAATAACAACTAATTGAAAGTATCTTTTAACCATGATTCTTTGCATCTGACAGAATTTTGATTGGCTTCTTGAAATGTTTATGCTTTCTGCTTGGTTGCAATATGTACTTAAATCGGGCCTTTCCAGCCACCATGGAATCTTTTATTGATGCTCATTTTTGTGGACCATTGAAAAAAATGGCGAC
This sequence comes from Aurelia aurita complex sp. Pacific, assembly GCA_004194395.1. Lineage (NCBI taxonomy): Eukaryota > Metazoa > Cnidaria > Scyphozoa > Semaeostomeae > Ulmaridae > Aurelia > Aurelia aurita complex sp. Pacific. The sequence continues at coordinate 17,410 of REGL01003306.1, forward strand.
AACAAAGAGAACACAAAATGGTGTATTCACAGACCATGCTTGATGTTGCAAAGGCCCCTTTAATGTTGCCACTTGACCATTTATAGATCTCATACACAAAAGCTTCACATCTCATGTATTTTGTTGCAGGAATGAAAGGCAACTTATTAATTTGAGACACCCCTGTAAAGACTTCCACTGCTTTGGATCAATATTGCTTCAGACATGTAAAGATTAACACAGCATTGGATCACTACCTGCAAATTAACCGTTTATATTCCTGTGACCATTTGCACAGCATTGGATCAGCATTTGCTTCTTTAACCATTGACATTCAAAGACCAATGCAGCATTGGATTACTTAAGGATGTACTTCTTTCAAAGACCAAACAGCATTGGATCAGCATTGCTTCTGTGACTGTTCTTCGTACCTTGTGACCTTTTAGCTTTGATACAAACTGTTACCAGATGAACCTTTGAAGAATTGTTGTGGTAAACTGCTGTGCATCATATGCTCTCAAGACTTGTTTTTATTCAAGGCACAATACAGAATCTGTTATTTGACACAGAATTGAATAGGGGAACACTTTGTATGTTGCCATCATGTATCAAGTTGCTTGAATATTATTAAAGATGCTGACCCGGGGGGGGGGTACATGACTTGTGGATGGACGGGGGTCTGCTGCCCGGTTTTAAGAAAGCTACCCTCTTCTAATTACAGAAACTTGCCTTGGTACCCACTGTTATGATGAATTTTCGCGGAAAACAGCCCATTTTCTACTATTTTTGCGAATTTCAGCGACAGCCCACCCATGTTCATGAAAAATTTCCCAAAAAGGACCCTTGTTTTGTTTAGAGAATTTTGAGCCCAAAAACCCAACCATATGGGCGGCACATACCCGTACCTTGAACGTGTTATGTACCCCCCGGGATGCTGATTGGTGCAGATGGAAGCAGATAATTGATATTCTAGGATAATTACAAAGAAATTATCAAAGCTACTGTATTGCTACTAAAACATCACAACTATTTTAACTTGAAACTGCGAGTGCTGATCTATGACCAAATGAGAAAATCATATACTATTTGAGGTGCCACCTGGGGAAAAGAAAGCCTTGCAGTCCAAGAAAGAAATTGCAAATGAAAGAGTTGAATTGAGACTAATATCACATTGAGTTTTAATGAGTAGGGTAGGGTGGGTAATGTGGGTCTAAAATGAGCAAAATCTCAAATGGATAGCTGGTAAAACGAGACTAAAATGCAAAACATTTCAAAAGTTTCGTTTAATGGACATTCAGTGCTTCTTCTTTCTTGGGAAAAAATCTCAGGTTTGACAAAGGCAGTTAAATATTTATAAAAAATTTTCTCTTTTGGCAACTAAAATAGGCCTACTTTTTCCGACGAGCGGGAAAAGTGGGTCTATTTTCAAAACTTGTAAAAAATCGGACTATGAAAGGCTAAATGATTAAAAAAATTAATGGACTTACATTTCCCAACAATTCTCTATTCAATAAAATCACAGTCTTTGCCTTTTATCGCAAGCAATCCCGTTCCCGCGACGAAAAAAACTACGGTCATTATGCTGTGATCCACCATCGTCGCGACTTCCAAGTCAGTGATCGAATTTGATAATAAGAGTCAAATAAAGTTGTTTGCAGTATGTTTACTCCAATTTACTGGTTACAAGACATCAACTGCGTTAATAGCAAACCCGTTTTACGCATTTTAGACAGAAAACAACGTGGCAAGATGAATATAAGTGCGAAAATTTTAAGCAATTCCAGGCTTCGTTGAATTTGAATTATGGCTGAATTCTCAGTAGGCCCACATTACCCCACCTGGTAAAAAAAATAGAAATAAAAAGAACAATCGCGTCAATGACTTCGAAATAAACATTATTTCATTTGTAAAAGACCAAACTCTCACCTCATGGTCATTTAATTGATTAGAAAAGCAGAACAACAGTGGCAAGAGAAAGTTTTCCAGGGCTTTGAAATTCTTACACAATAGGCCGTTCAGTAAAGTTATTTTATAAAGCGAGTGGAGATACATCTAAGACGAATGTTTTATGTAAAAAGGCAGTTTATTATGCAGACATTGAAAGAAAAATAGCCAGCCTTTCTTCCATTTAACGAGGAACGCTATTTCTAGCGAAAACCTCAGTAGACCCACTTTACCTCGCAGACCCACATTACCCCATCCTACTATAGCCCTCGAGCGTACATAGGTTTGACAATCTCATGCCAAGCAGGTTCGATACATAGACATTATGTTTTGTCCATATTTTTATTCTTATCTGATCAACAGAACTCGAAGACTATAAAAAAAAGCTAATCAAAATCCAATACACATACAACTCAAACACAATACAAATACTAAGACCTATTCCCTTTACGACATTCTACACAACACATTAGCACAAGAACATGATCAAAATGTTCTCTGTTGTGACAACAGTATTTTTGTTATGTTCGTATTGTCCACAACAGGGGGTTCACTCTGTTAGCAACAGAGCCCTACATACTTCCCCTCTAAAGAAATGTCGTCCCTGACATCTCTTGAGGACTTGTAGAAGGAGCTGCAAAGTTCGATCTGACAGTTCTTCATTCTTCATCTTGTGGGAATTTCACGGTAAGTCTACTTATGTATGAATTCAACAGTTATCTCTTTTTTTTCTTTCTGTCTTGGGAGTTCAGAAACTCAATTCGACTGCAATAATGTTCTTGAGGTACTGAATGAAAAGTCTGAAAACGACAAATATTCGTATCTTGTTCAATCTTAAAACTTCGACAGGATGTCTGTATCGCTGAAAAGTAATGTAAAACAAACAAAACAAACAAAAGAGAGTCGCTGTTCATTGACCAAGTTCCAACTTTGTATNTTCAGAAACTCAATTCGACTGCAATAATGTTCTTGAGGTACTGAATGAAAAGTCTGAAAACGACAAATATTCGTATCTTGTTCAATCTTAAAACTTCGACAGGATGTCTGTATCGCTGAAAAGTAATGTAAAACAAACAAAACAAACAAAAGAGAGTCGCTGTTCATTGACCAAGTTCCAACTTTGTATCACAATTGTCTCTCTTACGAACGCGCTCTTGGGTAACAATATGCATCTTGCTAACCGGACGAAACGTAACGACGTGACGGCGAATAGTGAATTTAACGAATCTTATCAGTCGAGCGATAAATAGGTAAGGCTATTTCGAAATGTACGGTTGTACGGACGTTGTCTATGTATAGGTAATGATTTGAAATGGTAAAATGGTAAAACGATGAAAAATCTATGTACACGATATTTGAAAGTCTTGAACGATATCAGCGGTTTATTCGAAAACGACGTTTTGGAGTCAATGCTCAAAAATATTAAACCGTGTAAACAACGACTGGGTACGGTTGAGGGCGATAAGACGGTATATAACGACGTATTGACGAAACGATATTTGAAAACACTGGAATATATGGAACTCTATGTACATTATTTACATTCGAAATCGATGACGCTTGTCCTGGTGCATAGTAAGATAAACGGTTTGATGGCTGTCGACTACGGACGGGACGATGATATTCTGGCATTTCTGGTGGCACTTGCTCAATTGTGTGTTCTGGCACGACAGGATCTTGTAGGTCCTGTTGTTGTACCGGCTATTCTCCTTCTTGGCTTTCTACTTCCTCGTTCTCGTGTACGTTTGATACATCCGATGGTGGTGTTGTATCTTCTTCTACTGACTCTGTTGGTACATCCGATATTTGTTGACGATTTGAAATCATAATAATTTCATCTTCTTAGTCACTATCAGAAGTCGCAAGGTCAATTACATGATTGTACGAGAGTCGAGGTTCCGAACGTTTACTACGAGTGTTACGGCTACGGCGTGCTGCAATAGGTTGTCGCGGAGGAGCATCTGAATCAACTGGAAGCTCATTGCATTGAATTGAGAGATTCCTGTGTAAAACTCTAACAGGACCTGTTCCATCTTCTCGTTGTACTTCGTAAACTGGAGACATGTTATCCTTGCGTCGAATGACTCGGTGAATATCTTTTTCCCAATGTGGTCTTAATTTACCGGGCCCTCCCCTCTCCGACAAATTTCGAACGAGCACTCGGTCGTTTGGTTGAAGATCGATGGATCGGGCTTTCAAATCGTAACGAACTTTATTCCTTTCTCCAGCGGCAGATGAACGTTTGCTTGCAATAGCATAGGCTTCTTCCATAGCTTGTTTCCATTTTTTTACATATTCGCTGTGGTTGCCTACTGGCGAATGGTGACCAATGTCGAAAATCAGGTCGTTAGGCAAACGAGGGTGTCTACCAAACAGCAAATAGAAAGGTGAATAACCAGTAGAGTCATTGCGTGTACAATTATAAGCGTGAGTTACTTTATTTAGATGCTCGGGCCAACTGCTTTTATACGATTCTGGTAAAGTACGAAGCATCGACAACAGTGTACGATTAAAACGTTCTACTTGTCCGTTACCTTGCGGATGATAAGGTGTTGTACGCGAATGTTTGATGTTACAAAGTTTTTGGAGATGATCGAAAAGCTTATTCTCAAATTCTCCACCTTGGTCGTGATGAATCTTGGAAGGAAATCCAAAACGTAAGATAAAATCGTCATACAATTTTGAAGCAGC
>REGL01003307.1:5355-22022 GCA_004194395.1 Aurelia aurita complex sp. Pacific
TAGGTTTTTCTTCTAAATGATCATTGTATTGCATATTTCCTTTCATTTTGCCTGAAGCAGATCAAAAGAGGTTACTAACACAGTTCTAAGTGTATTTCTTGCCAAAATTTGAGCACCAAGCAGAATTCTCATCTTGAAGGGGGGAGGGAGGACAATCCCACCCCTTAAATCCCAGCAAATGATTTAGACTTAAAATGTTACAATTGGTTGGTATCAAAAGTATGTCACCCAGCTGAATGGCTCCTAAAAGCAATGACACCCTTTTGTTGTAGAAGTCACAATTTTCTTGTGAGGCACAACATTGTGCCTGTTTGTACAACAATAGGATACCATTGTTTTTAGGAGCCAATACGCTGCAATACAGTACTCCTTCAAACCAGAGACGTAGGAGGAAGCAGTTAGGGAGCAGGGGGGGGTTGACACTTCAAGGACAAACACCTCCTGAAACAAAAGACACTTTTTTTCGTGTCTGTCGTCAAACACAACGGTCATGTGAAATCCGTGCTGTGGCAAAAGTGGGAGAATTTAATGGTTTTAGTATGAGAAACAAAGTAATATAGCTTGTAACAGTATGGTGTGAATAACAGTTATTGACGAATAGTAAATAAGGAATTCACAAGGCAAACGGAAGAATTTGTTTGGCACGCGTTCAAGTGTTAGGCCGCCGCCATGGCGAAGCAAGAATACTTCGATGTCAAGTTTGATGAACTTAAAAAAACTATGGCGACGAAGCGATGCATCCAAGATTTGCATGAGACAATTAAGAATCAGAATGAAAGAATAAAAATCCTTGAGTCAAAGATGACATTAATGGAGAAATATATAACATACCTTGAAAAAGGCGTAGACAACCAAGAACAGTACAACCGCCGCCTGTGTCTGCGTATCGATGGCATTGCAATAGAAGACAGAGAATCCGGCGAGAAATGTCTGGCAAAAGTTAAAGCTGTTTTTGCAAAATTGGATGTGAATGTGCCAGATAATGTTATCGACAGAGCCCATCGAATTGGGAAGCCAAGAGTCGTAAAAGGCAAAAATGTGCACACAATGGAGACACCACAAGGAGACACCGCACGGCTGTCTATCGTGCACGGAAGAATTGCTCATCTTACAAAATTAGGCTTGACCTCACGAAGAAAAGGCTTGAAAAGGCTTGTCAAAAGGTTATCTGAGTTGCTGGAATCGAGAAAGCTTGGGTTTGTGTTTGCTGACGTCAATTGCAGGTTGTGTGCAAGAATTAATGAAAAGCTTCACTGCTTTTAAAATGAAGAAGAATTAATGGAAATCATCCAAGAAGAAACGATTTCAAATGAAGAAGATTCTGCAGATGAAGATGCAAATGCAGTTGTAGCAGATGAAAGCAGTGTCGATGAGTAAAGAGTAACTTGGTTATGAGACACAGATAGTTGGGCCTATAGCCCCTTACCTTGTTGTTGTTTTGTGTCAACGTTCGCCAGCTTTAGAGACGATTCTTAATGGAAATGTGAAATTTGTGGTCTGTTCACTCAAACCTGACCACAACTTTAAATGATCGATCTTGAAATGCCTTGAATATATTCTTCCTTGCAAGGCCGGCAAAACAACTTTGTTCCAGTGTTCCTTGTTGATAAGAGCGCCACCCATTACTCATTATCGCTACGACAAATAGGTAAATACTCCCAATTGTTAGATATCTCCAGGCGGGCGGGCGTTATTTGTCGGGTGTTGGGGATCTGCTTGTTGGGTGATGTCTTCCCGTTTGGCCATTTCGGGGTGCATTTTCCGGACATGTTCTCAGCGGACAGTGTTCTGCGGCGTGGCCAGACGGCGGGCATTTCGCTGGCAGGCGGGTCTCGGATGTCTGTCGGGGGACTTTTACACGTTTGGTGAGAGTGAATGTAGTAAACAAATTTTACCAATTGTTCTTAATTGCAGTAAAATTCCTTCGAGACCTCAATTTCTATAACCAACAGGAATCACTTTTTTCAATGCATGAGCACGCCTGCTCAATTTATGATATGAATGAGTGAACAAACCATAAAATATTCTTTCAGTATGCAATGCACGCAAGTAAGAAAGTTTTACAATTCTAAAATTACCCAAACATTCAAATTGAAACTGAACCCTCTATGGAATACAAGCAAATTGTAGGCAAACCAGAGAGCCCACTTTTTGCCAAAAATGTCATTTGTCTGGAAATCCACGGTCCCTATGGGTGTAAAATGCCAATCCCCATGTGTAGCCTTTAGCTTACTTTTATTTATGTTTATATGCTTTTCGNGATCTGCTTGTTGGGTGATGTCTTCCCGTTTGGCCATTTCGGGGTGCATTTTCCGGACATGTTCTCAGCGGACAGTGTTCTGCGGCGTGGCCAGACGGCGGGCATTTCGCTGGCAGGCGGGTCTCGGATGTCTGTCGGGGGACTTTTACACGTTTGGTGAGAGTGAATGTAGTAAACAAATTTTACCAATTGTTCTTAATTGCAGTAAAATTCCTTCGAGACCTCAATTTCTATAACCAACAGGAATCACTTCTTTCAATGCATGAGCACGCCTGCTCAATTTATGATATGAATGAGTGAATAAACCATAAAATATTCTTTCAGTATGCAATGCACGCAAGTAAGAAAGTTTTACAATTCTAAAAATTACCCAAACATTCAAATTGAAACTGAACCCTCTATGGAATACAAGCAAGTTGTAGGCAAACCAGAGAGCCCACTTTTTGCCAAAAATGTCATTTGTCTGGAAATCCACGGTCTCCAAAATCCAAAATCTACGTTTTGCACTGAAACGATAGAAACTTTGTAGATGTTAATGTTGTTTTCATTATGTTGACAATATTTTCCGCTATGGCGTGCCATACATAAACCATTGCTCACTCAGTCTGGAAAGTTGTTTGCCATCCTTAACCAAGAGCTTTGCTCACTCGATTTTGCGTGGAAGGTTTTAAACCATTTAGTTAGTGGCCAGAAAATTTAGAGTGAGGCTCATCCCGTTGTGAAGGCTAGGGAAGCAGATGCTAAGGCTTTAGTTATAAGGCATCTCAAAGCAACATGTGGAGGTCTACTGGTAGACTCACCCACTACTGCTGATGATACCAATACAGGCCCAGTGGCAAAGCGATTTTTTAGTTCAATCAACAGGGAGGTGATTTGTTGATTGATTGACGGAGCAGACAACAGATTGAATTACGGCAAATTCATTGGGCAAATGAGTATGTTTGCCTAGCAATTTCAGAAAGTGTTGATAAATCCAAAATGTTTGATGTCAAAAAATGTCAAGAACATTGTTACAATACTATGATACATATAACAATGCATTTGTCTTGGGTGAATATGTACACCAGATATTGGCTCCCATTTCGGAGTTGTTTGAGATGCTCAATGGTAGCCCAATTGCGTGTTGGTCAGAAAATGGATTAGAGTCATGGTACAAACACATCAGGAGTTTCAGAAGTGGTGTTGCTTGTTGTGCTCGCCAAAACTCTGTGGCAAATAACTTGAATGATATTTTCACTTGAATGTTGATTGCATCCGCTCCATGCATCGCAGGAGCAAGGCAAAACACTTTAAAGAGAGGGAGAGAGAAAACACTTTGACTCTAAAAGCAGTGACACTGGATGATGGAATCATTGAATCCATGTTCTGTAAATAGCACTGAGCATATAGGAAACATTTCATAATTTGTTAGTTTGTATTACTTACTTGATTTGCTTTTGCCTCTGCGGATGAGAATGTAGTTTGTTTGATGTTTTATGTTTACAGTATTCAACTAAAAATTAAGGCAGTTTAAGCCATATTTTTGAAGAAACGTGTATATATTTAAACAAAGCAAAATTGTCCAATATAATGCGAAATATAACGTAATAAGGATGATTTTAAGGAAGAGTAGGATATTGTCTTTCAGTAGAAAAAAAGTTTTTGGAAATAAGTGAAAGTTCAGCAAAGATATGCTGTTTTCAACATTAGGAATTTTGTTGTTGATTGTCAGTTTCTTCCTGAAATTGATTAGATTTTGCAACTTTGTAGTTTTAGTCAAGTTTGTTAATTTTTTTCAAAATTTGTCTTACTAAAGAACATCTATTCTTTGAATGAAAAATAAATGCAATGCATTTTATTAAATCTTAGTTTCATCCATTTTTCCAAAATTTTATCATTGTGGTTTGCCACACACGGTATTCAAAATCTTGTTTAGTTTCTACGGCTATATTGTTCTTTATAGCATATTTCTCCAGCGTTACCTTTACTTGTTTCAAAAGATTTTCTATCGGATTCAAATTGGGGCTGCGATGTGGTACTGGCAACGACTCAGACTCGACAATGGTCATGCCTTGTTTCACGAGTTTAAAATTTTACGAGGGGTCACCATCCTAAATCCAAAGTATTGATTGATTCCCAGCATGATTGACCATCTCTCCAAAATTCCCAAGTAGAAACTTGGAAACAAATTCTCGGCCCATCTTTTTGTAGCTGTTGGTGCATATAATTTCTTTTCTTAAAACTTATAGCCACTATGAACTTTGCATACTTTCCACCGTTACCACAGGCACTTCCATTTGCGGTACAACCCTGTACTAGGCCCTCATTGCGTTTTCGCTATGCTCTTCCTGATGCTGCCATCACCTGGTCTGTTGGGTTCATTTTGTATGCAAATCCTACGCCATCCAAGTAAAATGCAATTTTATTGCACCAAAAGTTTGCAGGTTGGTCCTTCAACATTTTCTTGGCAAATGCCACTCGTACCTTTCTGTTCTTATTGGTAAGATGTAATTTCTTGCGAGCTTGGGGCTAATGGTACTCATTTTCGTTCAAAAATCGCCAAATTGACCATCAGACTTTCCACGAGTCTCTTCACTTTCAAATTAGGCTCCTCGGTTCTCAGTTTTTTTACAAGGCATAATAGTCTTCATCCATCATATTCACTCAGCTTTTTAGGCCGCCTCCAATTCCCTTTCTCAACAACTTTGGCAGGCTTTATGCTCTAACTAGCTCCCTCCACAAACGGTATATGTGTGTTTTTGAAATATTCATTCCTTTCTGCAATGCTTTAATGCACGTATGTTTTCTAAACTTAACATGTGCTATGGTTTCTGCAGTGTTATTTTGCTATCTGTTTACTGCAGCCGTTGGTTATTTCATTTGACGTCAGATACATAATTCAACGAAAAATCACTCAGTGATCAATTGTCATGTTAATTTGGATTTTTCAGTTGTGCCATAACCTTGACCATCACTTAAAAGAGCTCACTGCAAATAAAGTTGTTCCTTCAGAAAATCGGGGACAAAAATAAATTTTAGAAAAAAATATCATGATCTTCCTAGCTCTAAATCCTCTAGCCATTAACCACAGGTCAAATTCGGTTTTGTTTCAAATGGACATTCTTGCCTTTACCCTCTTTGCAGCTTACTTCAGGCTTCCACTCAAGTAGCCATTTCAGTACAGATTAATTTTCCATATAACGTGAATCATCCAGATCTCTATAGAAAGGATGACAATCAAGTTAACAAACAGACCCATGTGAAGCAGCTACTGATTAGGGTTTTTTCTTGAAACAGTAGATAACAAAACATCTAATCAATGATTGTTAGCACCATTGTTTTCAAATTATTGGGGGCTTCAGCCACCACCCCCCCTCCCGACCCCCGCTTCCTATGGACCTGTTACTAAGATATGGATGGCAATCTACTTGGCTATTCTTATACAGATTTTGTGAAGCAGTGCTGTATATGGTTACCAACAACTTTTGAACTTTTGAAAGAAACAATATGTTTAATTCTATTTTGGTATTCAGGAGGTGAATTAGCTTATTTTGTTCATACTTGTGGATCTTAACTGTATCTGTCTAAACTACTTTACATTTTACAACATCACAAGTTAGCAGTTGGTATATACCTACAATCATAGACAAATTACAACTGCATTTCTGTAGTAAGATACCTCCCATATACCTTCACACTATTGTCTTCAGCTACCAAAGCCTCCATCCACCCGTACCCCCCATTCTAACATTGCGCGGTGTGAGGGTAGCGAGATTGAAATCACCAACACCTATTTCAAAGATTATAGCAATAAAGAATCAACAGCTTATGACAGCAACGACCAATAAGAGAATGATGCCCATACTTGTACAGGGCTTTGCTTTTGAAATTTTTCAGCAGTATGGAAGCACTGTCCAGCAGTTGGAGGGTTGCTTCTAAGAAGGAACCATCAGCACTTTTGTCTTCTATCGATACCTTTAAGTTCTAGAAACAAGAAATGATGTCTGGGTTAAATTGCACGCCAACATGTCTTGAAAGATAGATTACTAGCACACTTTTTGCGTTCTTGAACCTATTATTCATGCCATAAGACAATAAACCCTATTTTCAAAATCGATTTTGACAGGAACTAACACAGTTGATAGGCCGCGTAATGAAGGTGGTTATTGTCAAAGAGTACCGTTTAGATGCATGAAACAAAAGAGTCTATAGCTATCTAAAGCATTTACAATAAGCAGCTCCTTGTTATTCTCTGTGTCATATGCATGAAGATACATACCATGACAATTTCTTTGTCCCTTGGGGACAGAACATCACCAGCTAGATGATTGCTCAGCCGTGATGCCGGACTTAGGTTGAAATGTTGATCCATGAGAGCAGGGAATGTTCGCATGCCACATGTACAATCGTACATGTAACTATCTTGCCAATGTCTCCATAATATCTCTTTACCATTTAATGACAAATTTCTTGTCGTTTTTCCTGATGAGCAACTCTTCTCGATGTTGCTGTGAAGTTTCTTAAAGTTGTGCGGTGGGATTCAATAAAAATATTAAATGAGATATTTTGCAGTGTAGAACTAAGGAAACTATCTTCACGACTAAAAGAGAATCTGAAAGATTTCTTGCTCCATATCCCTGTTTCTCCCTAGCTTCAAAGAGAATCAGTGCCTCCCAAGGTAGTACAATGTTAATCTCATTTTAATACTGAGAAATGCATGCAAGCAACCTCCCTGAAACGAGGAGATTTGATAATAGCTACGCTCCCAGGCATGGCATTTCTCAAACAAAGATAACACATGCAGCAGCATGTATAAGTTACTACTGTAGGGCAGCATTATCATCAAAAGTGATTGTGATACTATGCCGTTTTTTAACCCTATCCAGACCTAACCCTAGTAAACTCAATCAATCAATGCCTAATCACTCTAAAAATGTTCCTTGATTGTTAACTAGAACATGGATACCTCGTTTGTTGATATTGGTACTTTGAGAGCAGAGATATCAATCTTGAAAGCTCACATTTGCTTTTTCCTACAAACCAGAGCTTTAGTCTTTTGGCATAAGCAATTTATTAAGGCACGGCGTATAAATCAACAATATCCTTGATAAAATTTAAGCAATATTATATCTTGTGTTATTCTGTTTGCCAGGAAGTCACCCCCAGTCACCAACTGGGACGTTTCTTAATTTTTCATTTATTGAGTTTTTAATTTCAATGTGCTTCATGAATTTTCTTAGGCCAAAAGGCTAAAGCTCTGGTTTGCAATTGGACACAAATTTGAGCTTTCAAGATTGATATTTCTGCTCTCAGAGCACCAATACCAACAAACGAGGTATATATGTTCAAGTTAACTATCGAGGAACATTTTGAGAGAGGTTAGCGATTGCTTAAAGCTAAATTTGCATTGCTGGAGTAAACCAAATTTGAATTAATTGGCTTGGATTGATAGATAGTCACACTTTTATACGCTCCCATAAATTTAACCGATTATGCCCTAAAAAACTGAAGTACAAGTCGGCAAATGGACAAAATCGTACAATTAATTGAAGATGGAATACTTTTAAAGATATTGTGGAAACAAGAATCCGAAAGAAGTGACAAGGGAGCAGTAAAAGAAGAAATCTTAAAACCGCACGTGGGAACATTTTGTATAGAATAACATCGTAACAAAGCTGAGATAACAGCGACAACTCTTACCACAATATTACCCAATCTTTTAGATATTGATGTCTTAAACGCTGCATTTACTTCCTTTTATGAGAACAAGAAATATAAAACTGAAACCAGAGAAAACAACAGAAACATCTCGCTATCAAGCTTAAGCACAGACGACACAAATGATAGAGCAAGCCTTACAATCTCCATACACATTTTTAATCAAAGAAGAAAAATAGTTGTCCAAGGGTAGCGTTAGAGCTACCCAAACAGTTGCTTGATTTTGTTAAATCTTACCACAACATCCTGGACTCCATTGATCAGAAACACCAAAATGAAGACAAATATTCCAATCTAGCAGACAAAATATTTACGTGCAACGTTTCAAACATGGATTTTCCCTAAGCAACTGCCATTGACCCACACCCACCCACACATGTGGAGATGCCCATAATAGTTATTGCAAAAGACGCTCAAAGACTCGCCACTAAAAATGAGGCAGACATTACAAAAGCCACATCAGCAGCATCAGATAACACCAACTTTCAACAAAAGATTTTTGGAATGTTCACAGAACTCCAGCAGTCAATAAAAGACATCCAGCTGAGAGTCAATTATTTTGCACCATGCATTGAAAAGATAGACATCATAAATGCAGAAATTAAAATATGTCAAACTCGCTGCTTCTCTATTGAAGAAAACCACAAGGCCCTATCAAAGCTAATAAACCAACTTGCAGAAAGTCAAGCCAAATTTTGTAATTCTGTCTCGTCTCTAGAATCAAAAATAGAAAATACAAGTTTTGAATGCGAATCCTTCAAGCACAGTATGAATACATCCATCAAACGATCAGACAGCGAACTAAAATACCAAATTGCAAAAATAGAAGACCGCATAACCACCAACATTATAAATGAAATTGAAAAAGCCATCTCCTTCGCTAACAGTATCTCAAATCTGCATGATACCTTCAACATCTGCCGAAAATCATTTGCACCAGAAATTACAAACTCACCTCTTCCACAGCAACCTTCCTATGCCTCCAGCCTGGTTCCCTGTGCGTCAACTTGACCGCGCTCGCATGAGGGTACTAGGGGCCAGAGAAGCGATTTGTTGACGCCTGGACAAAAACCAAAGTTTCTTCTCAAACTTCTTGTTCCTTATTTGGAAAGCTGGTTGTGTGTGGTTTTGCCCGCCAGATTTGAAGATGACATGGAAAGTAGAAGATGGGAGAATTTGAGGAAGATGGCAGAGTATTCAACTTCCTCAAGGAACTATCATTCACCAGATGATAAATGGGAAGACAATGACTTCCCATTACTGCAGAATGAAAGAAAGAAGCTCCATTTGTCACCAAAAAGCCCAGTTTGGCCAAGAAGTCGACATGTTCATGATGTAACGTCCCAGCTACGGTCTCCAACCAAACGGAAAGCAAGAACCAACAGGCTAAGAGGTGAGAGGCAACGCTGAAGATGGCAAATCAAAGCACACGTCGCGGCATGGTTACGGCCCATGGTTACGGTTTTTGTCCAGACGTTATTCTGGACCGCTTCCGTGGAGCCCAGTCCCCTTAGTAGAAAATGATGTCAGGGAACCAGACTGATATGCCTCTGCAGCCGCAGCTCCATCTTCCATTAATTTGCTTCATGCTGCATCAGTAAGGTCAAAATCACACCTGCTCCTGATACTCCATCTTCTCCCAAGACACCGCCACATGAACCAAAATCCGCGCCCATCAACTACAGATTGATTAGATGTATTGTTCTCTATTGTTTTAAGAAAAATTGCCCCCCCCCCAATCCGAAGCTTCTTCCTACGGCCCTGCCCCCGCTAAACTGAACTCTAGCCGGCATTTTTTTCTTGAGTTTATAACAAAAAATACTTTAAGGAGTACTCTCATCCTGCGGATTGGCTCCAAGAACAATGAGATCCTATTGTTGTACATACTGTAAAATATAGTATCTCACTTCCTGTAATTAGTTTGTAGCTCTTTATCTTTCTGAACTGGATATGCCTTGGAGGCTTATTTTGCAGATCTCTAATAGAAAATTTGAAGATGGATGATAGTTATATATAGGATGGGTGCATAAAAAGGCTAGGCCGTTTGATATGCCAATTTCCTTTTCATGTCTACAGCTTGTGAAAGTGGTACTTACGGAGAAAAATGTGCCCAGGCATGTAGTTGCAAGCATGGTGCAGAATGTGACCACATTGATGGAAAATGTGATTGTACAGTTGGTTGGAAAGGACAATCATGTGATCAGGGTATGTATAGCACGTGTTTCTTTCATACCATTTTTCATAGCTCCGTCTCCAAATTTCGGTCGAAACGATGACTTTGCAGTTTTTTGATAGGAAGCATCACATGAACTTTCATCATTTTTTCAAAGACGAATGCGTTATTTTGAAGAGAAATCTTCGTACTTCACAGAAGAATGAACCAAATATTCATATCTTTATAATTGCTCGGATATTGTATTTTCAACGGTCACTTTTTGATGGCTTAGGAGACGCCACCAAACAATCTGCTGATAACATTGAACACGTTCCGAAAACAATGGTGTTCACAAATTTGTTACAGTTTGGCGACGGAGCCCCTTTAACTTCAAGAGACGATCATGCTAAAAACGGTAGCGGATAACTTTTTACCAAGATGCATTGCATTTTTTAGTCGAATTCCTTTCAATACAGTCAGAACCAGTGTTTTTAGAAGTTCTTTCTTCTCCTAGCTTGTGATAGCTGGAACTATGGAAAAGGATGCCAAATTCCCTGTTCTTGTGTACAACAGAATTCCAAGTCATGTCACCCTAAGACTGGTGCTTGTTCGTGTAAAGCAGGCTGGAGAGACGTTGATTGTGATAATGGTGAGAATGTTGATATACGAATCAAGTTTAAGGCTATTTACTTATGTTTACTCTGTGTTCTTTTATGACAGTTACTGAAGCTGAAAAAGAGTGTAATCACCCCCCCCCCCACTCAATATTTTTGAAGATCTTCTGTTCGAAAGACATAGCTTCCCAATTAACTCAAACTGTAACTTTACCCCAAATATTTTGCAAAAAGCATTCCACTATGTAGGACCGTAAACCATTATCAATCCATGCAAAAATTTCAGCCAATTAAAAGCAAAATCGCACAGCAGTTGGATGTTCCTCTGCCTCAAAAAATCTTTTGTGTCTTCAGTGGTCCACAGAAGATAGACTGCTCTTAGCTATTTTGAGCAGATTTTACCCCAGGAAATTTTTACTTTTAACTGTGCGCTGAAATTAAGAAATTTTCTGGACCACTGTCGAGCACCCTTTCGTTGCTTGCTCATATTCTTGCATCATTGAAAGTTCCTCTGGACGTTTTTGGATATGCAGATGCGTGATGTCTTATCATGTCTCTTTTAAGTTTGCAAAAATGGTACTTATGGTGAGGACTGTAAACTGGCATGCAACTGCGACCCAAAGCATTCTTTGCACCCAAATAGATGTGATATTTTCACTGGACAATGTAGATGCAGATCTGGCTGGAAAGGAATTAATTGTGATAAGCGTAAGTACTTGTTTAGTATCTCTCTTGAGGTACCATACTCTTTCAGAACGTGGGAAGTCATAGTTTCCAAATTTCCCTGTCCTTTCATGTTTGTAAAGATATTGTTTTGTCACTTGTACTCTACTCTTTGATAGTAGTTAGCATAGCTTGCAGAAAACCACAACATTTCATGGGAGGAACCAATTTGTCTCTTTATGAAATGAAGTGTTTTGTATTATTTCATGCGACTGATTTTTGCTTTGATTCTTTTCAGCTTGTGATAATGGACATTTCGGGCACAGGTGTTTGAATCAATGTCCCTGTAACCTAACAAGGATGTCAGGAGGCTGTCATCATGAAAATGGAGCATGTTATTGTGTACCAGGATACATTGGCGATTGGTGCAATATAAGTAAGTATTTTTCATCAAATGATAGTGTGAATACGTTTCAAGATACCGAAAATAATAATAATAATAATCGAATGTTTTAACAGGATAGCCTATCAGTACAATACATACTGTTATCATTAGGGTCCTGATACTTAATAAATTAATGGTAAAAGATCTGAAAACTAATTACAAGAGTCCAATACAGTCCAATCCAAAGATAAAATAATTTTACATCAAATAAAATGAGCTTCTAAAAATCGTCTAAAAAGAATTCTAGATTCAATCTTTCTGGCACTTAGTGGCAAGTCATTAAATTCTTTTCCATACATACATACATACATACATACAAGGTCTAGGTGAGTATATCCACAATAATTGTGGCTCTTCAACTCGAATTAAAAATGCAATTTCCCTAAGATATTACAATCTGTAAAAAATATTAAGTTACAATATAAATTAGGCAGCAACTAAAGAGAAATTAAAGATAAAATATATAGTAGAAGTCAATTAAGGACAAAGACGTTCTTTAGCACGCCTTGTTAGGTCCGCTCTCAGTTTTGTACAGAATGAGGTCAATGATTTCTGTTCCCTGATTTCTGTTGGGAGTTTGTTGAATAGCTTGCCCGCAGTGTCTTGAAAGGTATCCTTGATCATTGATGCGCTCAACTTCAGTTCGTTACTGTTACGAAGAGTACGATTGGTCTTCTTTATTTCAATGCGGTTAATGGATGGCCAATTCTCGATGTGAATCGCTTTAAAAGTCATTTTCATGCAATTAAATTCTCTTCTTTCCACTATTGGAAGCCAGTTAAGTTTGAGAATATCAGCTGAAGATGCATAGCGACCAAGCACAAAACTTGCTGCAACTTTCTGCAGTCGTTGCAGTTTGTTTATTAGAGTGACAGATAATGGTGAGTAAACATAATCGTTGAAATCAATTTTTGTCAACACTAGGCTTTCAGCAAGTTGTTTTCTCAATTTCAAGGTTGTGAAATGCTTCAGCTTTTTTAAAATGGATAACTTTCCGTAACAGCTAGAGGAAAGTTCTTTCAAATGATTGGACCAATCTAAGTGTTTATCGAGATAAACTCCAAGGAGGCGAAGAAATTTTCCTACCAGATAATAAAAACCTTAAATCTTAAAAGATCTTATGTATCTGTACGATGTTTATAAGAAATACAACTCTAAAACTCAAACCCGGACATTTGTTTAATTCATTGTCAGAAGTCAATACCTAGCATCTATTTCACATTAATTTAAAGTGTCCAAACTTTAAACTAAATCAATTTGCAATGAAGGACTGTCAAGTCTGTACTGAATTTATTGTCGCATCCTTTCTCCTTTGCAGCTTGTCCTGTAGGCAGATATGGAAAAGAATGCTTGTCAAAGTGCAAATGCATGGATTGCAATCATATTACTGGACTTTGCATAGGTAAGGTTTCTGTTTCCTTATCTGTGCGTAGTACCGGGTGTCCCAAAAAAAGTATACGGGTTTGGTTGACTCCACTGATGTGACTTTAGCTTTAATCAATGGCTCATCACTCTCAAAATGTTCCTCGATAGTTAACTTGAACATAGATACCTTGTTTGTTGGTATTGATGCTTTGAGAGCAGAATCATCTATCTTGAAGGCTCAAATTTGCGTCCACTTGCAAACCAGAGCTTTGGCCTTTTGACCTTAGCAAGTTCCTGAAGCACATCAAAATTAAGAACTGAAATTAATGAAAAATTAAGAAACTGCCCAATGATTGACTGGTGGCTGACTTCTGGAGAACAGAATAGGACAAGATCTGATATTGTTCAAATTTATCGAGGCTATCGTTGATTTATGCGCTGTGCCTTAAGAATTTGTTAAGGCCAAAAGGCTGAAGCTCTGGTTTGCAGGAGGAGGAAAAGTTTAGCTTTCGCGATTAACACGTCTGCTCTCAAAGTACCAATACCAACAAACGAGGTACCTATGTTCAAGTTAACTATCGAGGAACATTTTCAGAGTGATTAGCCATTGATTAAGCTAAATTCACATAGCTGGAGTCAACCAAATCCGTATACATTTTTTTGGGGCACCCGGTATATTTTAAACAAACTAATCGGAAGGTGATCTTCGCACGAGAAGGATCTAGCTAAGGCTTGACTGCACACAGGTGTCTTTGACTCATCTTGTCTGAAGTTTATTGTTTTCGACGTACTCTTTGGGTTTTATCATTCGAGTATTACCCTCTGCTCGAAAATCTTGGTTGGCCGTCAGTTAAAGATCTCATCAGAAAAGAAACTGCATTGCTCATTTATAAATCATTAAATTCACTTGCTCTTCAATAATTAGAGAAATGCTCTACCGAGAAAAAATTAGCAGATACCTCTGTCAAGAAAATCTGCAGGTCAAAAAGCTGTTTCTAATCGTGGAGCAAGATTGAGAAATGAACTTAGCAGGGAAATTTAATTGGCACCCTCACCAGAGCTACCTTAAAAAATTCATTTGATAGCTACATTCTAATTTTTTTCACCTTTTGTTATACTAAATTGTATCAGTTATAACTGAATATTTCATATGGCAGATAATTTTCAATTTAGGCTTTTGGAACGGGTCAGTTTGTAAAACAGTTGGTTCTAACTGAGACTGCGTTCACGCGATGCCGGCATATTTTGAAAACGGCCAAAAATGTGAAGAATAGGCCTCCCGTTCACACGAAAACGACACATTTTTTGCCGGTAGATTTTGAAAACGGTAGATTTTGAAAATGGAACTCTAACCGGCACATTTTGAAAACAGTATTTTGCCGGTATTGTGTGAACACTAGATCAAATTTTGCAATCGTCACATTTTTAACCGTTTTCAAAGTGTGCCGGCATCGTGTGAATGCAGTCTGAAATCTGGTATATGAAATATTGCTGATGCAGTAGAAGTTTCACGCAGCTTAGATGCCTGAGTTTTGTTTTTTAGGCACTAAGGACGCATCATCTGGTAAGAAGAAGCAAGTGGTTGCAATTGCTGTTCCTGTCGTTGTTGTAATCCTTATATTGGCATTCTTACTGGCTGGATTCCTGTATTGGAGAAAAAGATCAACAGCTCCTACGCGTAAAACAAGCAAGCCATTTGTTCCAAGGTATGAGAGTTTTTCATTCATTCATTCATTCATTCATTCATTCATTCATTCATTCATTCATTCATTCATTCATTCATTCATTTGTACTTGTTGTAGCCCCGTCAGTCCATCAAGGCTGCTTTTCAAGGGGCTGTGGCAATTGTTCAGTTCATTTCCCCAACTGCGGTGGGTTGAGGTTTCATCGATATGCAGGAGAAGACTATTTACATTTAAGGGTGCCAATCGTCATTCCCTCCCTATATCCAAGTATAGTTGCCTTTTAGTAACAGCTTGGGGCTCAGTCTGGTTCTAGTTCTAGTTCTAGTTCTGGTTCTGGTTCAGTTTGGGGAGCTGTAGAGGAAGCATTCTGCAGTGGGGAAAAGCTGCTCCTTTGCCACGACTTTCTATGATACAGAGAAACAAAAGAGGGCCAAGGTAGGAATCCTGGGGCACATAACAGCAGATTTTAATTGATTAGATGAAATAAGTGATGCTCGCGTTTCTCCATAAGGCATAAAATTACCTGTTGTATTCCGAACCTGCCAGGCGATTCGGAAACTTTGCAATAGACGATTACGTTAAAGATGGCGGAGGGGAACTTTTCACCAAGATGCGTTGTGTTCGAATTACGAGTCTTTAACGATTCTGTAGGAATTCGATTAAAGAACGCAGTGCATCTTGGTAAAAAGTTTCTCTCCGCCATCTTTAGCGTGATCGTCTATTTGCATGTAATTTTGCAAAGGGATTTGCTCCAACGTATGAGAATGTTGATTTGATTAAATTGCCGATGCTCATCTTTTTCCATAAGGCAACAAATAGACCTTATATGCTCCCCACCTTCCAAGCAGTTTGTGTTCGAAATAGCGCAGTTTTTGCAATTTGCTGGCAATTTTGCAAAAGGTACTTCTTGCCAAACAATTCGTGTTCAATGCTCTATTAACCTTATATTATCTCATTTTTAGAGTAGCTAACAGGTCTATTCTCTTCCAAGTTGATTGATTGATTGATTGATTGATTGATTGATTGATGATTGATTGATTGATTGATTGATTGATTGATTGATGATTGATTGATTTCCCATTACACAGTGTATCAATGAATCAACTCGTCGATGAAGACCATACGAATGACAATATTCGCAATGACACTTACGCACACATGGACCCAACCCCGAATCCACTCTACGACGTAGCTAAACCTACATCCGCAACGAATCCTGTGTATTTCAAGAACCTCTCTCTCAAGCCACTTGTAAACGAGGACAACTACGACACGCTTCAACGAGACCAAACACTCACAAAACCAACAACACAACGACAACCTCATAGTGGCAACGAGGATTGCTATGACACACTCCAGCATAACCCTGGGCATGCGAAAATCAATAAAGATCCCGCAGGAGAGTACAGCTCGCTTGGTAAACCCGCGGGCAGTGAGTATAGTAGTATACAGAAACCCGCAGAAAATGGAACATATAGTCACCTCGGGCAGCCCATGGCTGACCCTGGTAGTGAATATGACCATCTAGGGGTGAAGCCCACAGGGAACCAAGTACCACAAAATGAGACATATGCACATCTAGATTTCAATGACACTGCGCAGGATGAAGTTCATATAAACACAGCTTATGATAAGCTTAGTAAAGTCTTTGATGAGCAGGCAACATACGGGAATTTAGATGCAGTTGACGTGGCTGGAACCCAGGCTTCCAAGGGAACAAAAGATGCTGTCCCGTATGTGAATTATGATCCTATGCGGCAAGATGATGATTTTGATGCGGAGG